>ML103693.1:0-97157 GCA_003697995.1 Taxidea taxus jeffersonii | reverse complement strand
AATGATGTGGATGGAACTAGAGGGTATTATGCTTAGCGAAATAAGTCAATCAGAGAAAGACAACTATCATATGATCTCCCTGATATGAGGAAGTGGAGATGCAATGTGAGGGGCTTGGAGGGTAGGAAAGGAATAAATGAAACAAGATGGGATCGGGAGGGAGACAAACCATAAGAGACTCTTAATCTCACAAAACAAACTGAGGGTTGCTGGGGGGAAGAGGGTTGGGAGAGGGTGGTGGGTTATGGACATTGGGGAGGGTATGTGCTATGGTGAGTGCTGTGAAGTGTGTAAACCTGGTGATTCACAGACCTGTGCCCCTGGGGCTAATAATACATTATATATTTATTAATAAATAAATAAATAAATAAATAATAAAAAAAGCTGTATTGCATATTTATTTTTTTGTATTGCATATTTAAATATGGCATGTACCTAATTCTAATTAACTGAATATGTATAACCAATAATTACCTTGGGTCGTGGCCATCATTAATTAATTTGTTTGTTTTAAATGGCCATCATTTATTTTTAAGGGACTAGGATACAGGTCACATAATAAAAGTAAGGATTGCTTTGTGGAAAAAAAAAAGTTTTTGTCCATACTAGTGAACCTCTGCTTTAAATAGTGAAGTGCACAGTGAAATGCACATTCTGCCTTAATATTAATAATTATTAATGTATGTATCACTAAAAATGTACATTTCACAGTGCCAACTGAGATGACCACATTACTCAATCTAAGTCACAAGCATAAGTGACAAGAGTTGCAGGGTTAGGTGGTGGTCATTGTGGAAACTTCCTGGCTCAAACAGGAAATGGACACAAAAGTCTTAGGGCAGCTAGCTTAGGACTTACACGGTCGCACAATGATGCCATAAAGGATCTAGCCTCTTTGAATTGTTCTGCTCTGCCATCCTTGGAATGCAGGCCTCTGTTCCGTTTGTTGCTTCATGACCAAACTATGGCTGCTGTACCTCTGGCATCGTATTCCTCAAGCAAGAAAAACAGGTTTAGGACAGGATGAGCATCTGAAAGTTTTCTTGAAAGGGCCAGCGGCAACTTCAACTTTTGTCTAATTGGCTGGAGCTGCGTCAAATGGACTACTCCTAGATGTACAGGAGTCTAGAAAAGGTATTTTTAGCTAGAATTAAGTTAAAGTTCCATTAGGTTGACTAAATACTAGGTAGAAAGAGACCAGGGTCTGCCACAGAAAACCTGAGTCATAGGAAGCTGTCCTCAGTACATGATAAACAATAAAGGGGGCCTCCCTCTTATTTCTGAAGAGCATTTAGAGGGTATGGCTCGAATATGGTAGATGTTCTACCACAAAGAAGGAGGTGAAAGAAGTGAGGGTGTAAGGGATGCTGCTGCATTACCTATGGAGAGGAAGTGTTTCCCCTTTGGTCACTAAATGATAGCTAAACTTCATTAACCCTTCTGAAGGGGAGAGGAAAAAAGACGAGCTCTCTTCATGATCTCCTGTTAGTGGAAGTGGGAAATGCACGTCCAACTTTAACTTGCTGTACTGATCTCCAAACCCGTGCAGAAAATGGAGAATAAGTCAGTTTTGGGCAGTGGACAAAACCTTTGCGTTCTATGCCCAAGCCGTGAAACAGAAAAACTGCCATCCTTCCTCATCTTCCACTGAACTGAACACACAGTAGGGGCTCAGTAAACACTTGCCAACTTCTGTG
The DNA here is from genome assembly GCA_003697995.1 of Taxidea taxus jeffersonii. Lineage (NCBI taxonomy): Eukaryota > Metazoa > Chordata > Mammalia > Carnivora > Mustelidae > Taxidea > Taxidea taxus. The sequence continues at coordinate 95,460 of ML103693.1, read as the reverse complement.
AAGACTAAGAAAGAGATGGAAATTAACATCTGAGAGACTGTCATATGCCTGAACTGTACCGGATGGCTCACATACGTGGCTCGTGTGCTCATCAACACGCAGTCAGATAGCCATTACCGTTTGGAGAACTAAACCGAGGCTCAGACAGGATAGCCAGGGTCACACGGAAAGTAAAGGCAGGCTTCAGGCTTCACCGAAAGCCTTTGCTCCTGACGCAGTGTACCCCAGGGTCTCTCCTCCACCAAAGCTCCTGGTACCGTGCTTTGCAGACAGTCGACACAAGACATTTGGAGCGGAAGTTGGATTCGGCATCTTGAAGGACACTAACTTCTGCAGGGAAACTTTTAGGGTGGAGAACACTTCTCCAATCTTCAGGGTGTGGTCAAAACAGGACGCGCTAGCGCCAGCTCAGCTCGTGGTGAGGCCTGAGCACGGCTGGGGGACGGGACCGAGCGAGCGGTCAGGCCAGGTGGGCTCCAGCACAGCCCAGCGGCTTCGGGGCGACCCGAAGCTTAGCCGGCTGTCCCCCCAGCGGTCGGGGCGGGGGCGCGGTGGGGGGCTTTGGCTACAGCGCCGAAGCCGAGAGCCGGGGCGGGCCGCGCGTGACGCACTTCCGTCCTGCGCCTTCCGGCTTAAAGGGGCCCGGGACCTTCCTCATAACAACAAAACCAGCGCGCCCGCCTGGGCCCCTGGGCTTCTAGTCCCCGCCCTCCTGCCACCTGCCGCCGCCTCGGCCGCGCCCGGCCCAGCGCCGCGCTGCGGTGTCCTGCCCGAAGGGTCAGGCGGAGAGCTGACCGCGCCCTTTGGCCAACTTCTCCGGCGGCCACTGCGCCGCCTCGCGAGACCCGGGGCCGGGCCGTGGCCGCCGCGGAGCTGCAGGAAGGGAGCGGCCGCTGCGGAGGACGCCCGGTGGTGTCTGTGCGGACTGCGGCCCTGTCCAGGCGCGGAGGGCGGCGGTGGCGGGCCCCGCGGCCTTCTTTCAGGTACCCTCTGCCCCGGCGGGTCGCCCTGAGCGGCTCGGCCCCTTCTCTGGTCCGCTTGGCAGGGCCGTCGCGTAGGGGCCTTATTGCGTTTCAGCTTGGGGGTCGCGGCGGGGGCGGGGCAGTGACTCCCTCCCTTATCATTGCTTTCTCTTTCTTCCTCCCGGCCTCTCTCTGCAGTCCGGAGCCCGGCGGAGCCCGGACCTGGCGGGGAAAGCTGCACCCACGGCCGGGTCCCCGGACCCCGCCGCCGCCACTGTCCATCATCCTTGGTACCGGCAATGGCCTTTGTATCGCCCGATGCACTTGTGACTGACTTGGACACGGAATATTAAGAACCTACTTGCTGCCGTCCCTGTGCTAGTCGCGCCGGCAGTTACCACCTCGGCTCATTTGGGCTGCTCCTCTTGACTGTTCAACTCGGGGGCACCATGGACCAAAATGGGATGGAGATTCCTGTGACCCTCATCATTAAAGCACCAAATCAGAAATACAGTGACCAGACTATTAGCTGCTTCTTGAACTGGACCGTGGGGAAACTAAAAATGCATCTATCTAACGTGTACCCTAGCAAACCAGTAAGTGTCTTAAAAGCTGGGCGCAGCTGCTCTGGCCAGCAACTTTTCCTGCCATGCACTCCCGTCTCTCTGTTCATCCCCTCCCCTCTTGAATCAAATAGGTCTCTTGCTAGACTGCGAAGTATTTTGAGTTCTGAGGTGTGTGTGTGTCTGTCTCTTGAGTGTCTCAACCATCATTAATATCTTCCTCATGAGGTTCAGTTAATTAGTAAGAGTACTGTGTACAAAAATATCAAGGGACATAATAACTGACAGGCATAAAAAAGGACCATTTTCATTGGACTTAACTCACTGGCCCAGTATGGGAGAGACAGATGGATCCTTAAAAAAAAAGGTAAACACTGCAACCTATATTAAAGCTTTTATTGCTTTAGTTAGGCGTTGAGACTTTTAGAAGAACTACAGAAATAAGGCAGTTACTGCAAAAGCAGGAGGTTTAGAAAAACAACTCTTAGTTGGTCTTGTCAGTATTTTTGATACAAATATATGTTTTTAATATTTTATTTATTTGAGAGAGAGACAGTGAGAGAGAGCATGAGTGAGGAGAAGATCAGAGGGAGTGGGGAGCCCAATGTGGGATTCGATTCCAGGATACCAGGATCATGACCTGAGCTGAAGGCAGTCGCTTAACCAACTGAGCCACCCAGGCGCCCCAATACAAATATTTTTAATAGAGGAAATAAAAACCCCGAGTTACTTAAGTGCTTGGAACAAACTAGTTGGAACCCTCATTTTTTTCAGATCCTTTGTTTTAAAGTTAAGATTTCCACAGGGGGTAACAGATTTGTTTTAAAATTTTCATTCTACACATTTTCAAAGTAGAAAAATAGTTTTTCAGAATAGTCAGAATTGAAAGTCAGATACTTCCATAGTGCTGTTTATAACATAAGTGGAATACCATTCCTAAATATATAAGTATATACTTGAGCGTATATCTAAGTGTGTGTTTGTGTGTCTCTGTCTCTATATATGTATCTATATATAAAAGTGTGTATATACACATACATTTAGATATATGCTCAAGTATGTGCTTATGTGAGATCTTTATATTGTATGATTAAACCAAAAGGGACTTGGTTTGCACTATGGTAGACCAAGAGTTACCACTTTTCTAAAAATTTTTTTTCAAAAAGTATCTAAGAGAAGAGCAGTGTGAAACCCATTTGCCTTACCTGCACCCAGTAGAAGCCAGTTTTTGGCAGGAGTTCTGCCCTCCTAGTACTAATCTCTAGTACCCATATGGATCATTTGGCTGCTGGAGGACAGATCAGTTGCAAACTTTTCTACATGTCTCCCTAACCCACCTACAGCTCGTACACACGCTTCCAGGTTTAACTGTGGCAAACCTGGTTTTTCTCTTCTCTTCTAGCAAGTCATCTCCAAATGAATTGTATTTTTTAAAAAAGGTCTTACTTATTTATTTGACAGAGAGAGTGCCTGCATGCACAAGCAGGGAGTGCTGCAGAGGGAGAGGGAGAAGCAGACTCCCTGCTGAGCAGAGAGCCCAATGAAGGGCTCAGTCCCAGGACCCTGGGATCATGACCTGAGCTGAAGGCAGAGGCTTAACCACTGAGCTACGCAGGCACCCCTCCAAGTGAACTGTAATACTGAAATTTATTTCTAGTTAATGAGAGTAGGTGGAACTGGGGGTGAGGACCATGTGTTTGTTGTCTTAGAACTTCACGGAAAACTTCCCATGGTTATTAGATTTGATAGGCTTACATTCTAATTTACTTAACACATGAGAACTGAATTGAATTTTTTTGTTGTTGATCACACCAACTATTTCATGATACCCCACAGGTAGTCTTCAGTATAGGAATTGGAGTATTAGAAGTTAACTTCACAAGAAGTGAACTTCACAAGAAGTGAACTTCATAAGAAGTTAACTTCATAACTTCATAAGTTAACTTCATAAGAAGATAAGTTAGCTTCATAATTCATACTATAATTCAGTATAGGAATTGGAGTATTAGAAGTTAACTTCATAAGTTAACTTCATAAGATAAGATAAGAAGAACTAACTTCATAATTATTTAGAACAGAACATTTTGTAATATAAGCAATATTAACGTATTATGAGGGAAGTTTGGGTTCTAATGAGCACCCACAAAGACTGCTTGACACTAATTCTGCGTTTAGGCATCTTAAGTGGTATTGGTGTTTAACAGAGGGTATTTCTGAGGCCTGATTCTTTGCACATCTGCCTGGTGGAGGTGGATGATTTGGAAGCAGAGTACGGTTCCAGTGCCTTGTAGAAGTAAGTGTTCTCCAGAAAGGAGTAGAAAAGTTGATGGCTCTGGTCAGTAGTGCTCTAATTGGGTCTGATGGGCCAAGGGTGGGTTTAGGGCCTTTGTCCCTGTGGGCAGTGGCTTCTAGGAAAGTAAATAGGAGCTGCTGGAGGGAGAAAAATGGGAGATTTGAAGTTGTCCTTTTAGGATCTCTAAAATAGGTCACATGCCTACTGCTATTAGCAGAACTCTGGCTAAACTCTGAGCTAACAGAGTTAGCTCTTAGCTAACTGGCTAAACAGTTAACAGAACTGGCTAAACAAGAGCATATTTAGTCTTAAGATTTTAGCTTTATCGTCAGATACTGATTTGACTTAATCACAGATAATCTCCACATGAAAATATTTTAAATTCAATATTCCATCTGTCAGTAAACCCGCAGCAAATATACCCTTTCCCACTAAAGCATATTTTCTTGGGCTTCATTTATTTATTTAATTAGGATTTTATTGACCTGGCATTTGGGTGTCTATATGTTAAGCATGAAGGTGATGATGATTCCTTTGCTGTTACGAAGCTCAGATCTAGTGAGGGATACAGATATGTAGTAAAAAGCTCTAATATTATGTGACTTGTGTTACATGAGAGGGATGCTGTAGGAGCATAGGGAGGGAATGGTCAACTCTGAAGGGGGGGGAGGTAAGGAAATGTGTAGCTGATTTAAGAAAAGGTTCACAGTGACATTTTTCTTTATTTTAATTTCTTTCTTTTTAAGATTTTGTTATTTGAAAGAGAGAGAATGAGAAAGAGAGCATGAGAAGGGGGAGGGTCAGAGGGAGAAGTAGGCTCCCTGCTCAGCAGGGAGCTTAATGTGGGACTTGATCTGGAACTCCTGATCCTGACCTGAGCTGAAGGCAGTCACTCACCAGCTGAGCCACCCAGGTGCTCTTGGGGACATTTTTCTTTCTTTTTTTGGGGGGGGGGGCATTTTTCTTAAAGGGTTGATAACAGTATTAAGCAGACAAGTAGCTGCTTTTTTTTTTTTTTTCAAACCTTTTATTTCAAAGGTAAGGTTACTCTGATGATTCTCAGTGTAATTCTGTACTATGTAAAAAGATTACAGATGCATGATGGGTCCAGAGGGGAAGATGTTTTCCAGTTAGGAAATAGGGCAGTTGCCATATTTACACAAAACTTTATAGTGCCATCACTAAAAACCTGGAATTGAACTCTTTTGGGAGTTTTGTTTAACTTTGAATGTTATTGATAATTGGTTTAGGACTTGGTATAGGAATTGAAAAGTGCGTCAGTTCATGTTGATAGTGTACATAGATAATTGTGAATTGTGTTCTGATATGACATTTGTCATCACTTCATGACTTTAGATTTTCAGATCCTGAAATTGGCCTGTAATGTGAAATAATTATTCTGTAAATTTTGGTAATTGCTCCTGGGGCATGAAGATATCTGTCAGGAAGGCGACTTTTACTTGAGTAGTTTCTGATTTTAATCTAGTTTAAGTTTATTTGCTAGAGATGTAAATATGAAAATAGTTTAACTTAATGTTATTCAGTAAAATGGACTGTCTTAGAGAAAACTTAAAAAAATAGGGATCTCTAAGTTTTATTAGGCCTCTTTCTCATTATTGCTTCTTTCTTACTTACTGTTCCCAAACATAAACAATAACCAAGATGGACCTGACTCACCCTGAATTCAGTTTTGAGGATAAACTGGGGCTTTCCTTAGCTTCTCGAGAACTTTTCAGTCTTGAGGTCAAAATGCCTGTTAAATGTGTCCCTCGGTTCTGGGTAGATTTCCTTTGCCTAGGTGCTTTATACTGTTAAACTAAAGCAGTCAATATAATTTCCTCTTCTAGCTCTCCTGCTCAGCTAGGGAAGTTTGTTCTGGTTTTTCAAATTGCTCCACTGCTCCGCGATTACGTTAGAATTAAAGACATAGGAATAGAACCAGTTGTATGGGTTCTGTTCTGAGAATATAACATTCCATAACCAAATTGCCTACAGTTCAGATGGAAGTCTTAATTTCATTAGCAGTGGAAATAGCTTGAATAATATAATTTGAGTTTTATATCTGCCTCATTTTTGTAATTCCCTATTATCTTACTCAGATCGTTTTAAAAACTTACTTAACTATCTCAGAACTGTTGACTTAAAGTGGCTTATAATCCATACTTCTAAATAATTTTTGTTTTATAAGACTTGTCTTTACAATTTTAGTGCATATGTTTAGGAGGGTTTCATGTCATGTAGCAATATAGTTCATATTTTTAAAACTCTGAACAAAGGACATTATTACATTGTGAAGATTGATGAAAAGTCAAAAGTTTTGAATGAGTGCTGACTAAATCTGTTTTATTTTTTATTTTTTTTAAAGATTTTATTTATTTATTTGACAGAGAGAGATACATCGAGAGAGGGAACACAAGAGAGGGGGAGTGGGAGAGAGAGAAGCAGGCTTCTGGTGAGTAGGGAACCTGATGAGGGGCTCGATCCCAGGACCCTGGGATCATGACCTGAGCTGAAGGCAGATGCTTAACGACTGAGACACCCAGGTGCCCCTTATTTTTTATTTTTTAATTTTTTTGAGAAGATTTTATTTATTTGTCAGAGAAAGAGAGGGAGGGAGCGGGGAGGGAGAGAAGGAGCACACAAGCAGGGGGAGCTAGAAGCAGAGGGAGAAGCAGCAGGATCCTTGCTGAGCAAGGAGCCCTATGTGGGACTCATCCCAGGACCCTGGGTCATGACCTGAGCTGAAGGCAGGCAGTTAACCAACTGAGCCACCGGGCATCCCTAAGTTTGTTTTATTTAACTCCTTTGTAAGTCTTTTCCTAGTGTATTCTTTCGGGAAATAACAGTACTATGTTTTGTTTAATTTTAAAAAATATTGATTTTTCTAGAACTTTTAGTTTAGTTTCTTACCTCTACGTAACAGATAGTGATTACATGGTCTCAAATGCTTTTGTTTAACTGTCACAGTTGGTGTTCAGATTTTAAACTTCCATTTACTAAGTGGTTGCCATGTATCTTAAGCATTCTACCAAGTATTTTATATGTTTTATCACATTTATTCCTCATAGACGCCTTATGATGTAAGTTTTATTTATTAGCTCTATTGTATAGAGAATAGAACTCCTTATGTAGTAGAATTAGAATTTGAACCCAGGTTGGTCTGACTTTCAAGCCTCAGTGCTTAAACCATTAATTCACATTATATATGATGGTTATATGTAATAAGATGAAGAAAGGCATTTAGGGACCTGTCCATCTTAGCTATATACTTAACAAACTGAGAAGAAGTGAAGTATAAAAAGAGGTGAATGTTTAGATGGTTTGTCATTTAATGGCTGGAGATGAATGGATAACATAGCCTTAATAGTGTTCTAATGCAGGTCATGTTAGTGTGTGCTATTTCTGTTTATTTTGATAAATTTTAGGGAAGATGTGGGAATCTAGTGTCTTAATACCTCAAAGCACATTGCTTTGCTTTATCTTTTCACATTCTTGCTTGTTTATATAAAGCATAAAAGTCATGTATTTTGGCATTCTCTGTTTTATGTATACCTGATTTGCAAATGGCTTGTAAGTGGAAACAGCTAAGCAGGGATGTCCCTTTGGAATTCTAGAGAAAATTATTTGTTAAGCCCTTGTATGCTGGTTTTGTTTATTGCTGTTCCAAGGAGATTAAGGGTAGAGGCAGTTTGGGTAAACCACGCTTCCATTTACAGTGCTTCTGAGTTCTCTGGGGTTTATAATTTGGGTGAATTTAGTGGGAATGAGAGGAAGATATGTTGCAGTCCATATTCATAGAATTCATTTCCCACAGAATCAATATGTTGTGTACCTTCTGGGAACCACCTCTTTACACCTATTTGACACTTGTGACTGAACTATATGTAAGCACTGAAATACTAATAATTACCACTTTCAATGGGTAAGGACTTGGGTTCTAGTTCTTCGAACTAACATGTAAGTTGAGGATTTTTTACTAAGGTATTTGACTATGTTGATTCAGATATACTAAGAACATGATTTTTTAAGCCGTCCATAACGACTGTATTTAGTTCCTCACATACAAAATTTAATCTTTTGATACCAACGAGGTGACATTCTAGAAATAGGAAACTGTTGCTGGTTTTGTAAACTCATCTATCAGACTCTTGTGACTATTTTAAATGCATTAGGGATGCATAGTATTTTGTCTGTTTTTGATATCTGATTAAGTGTTAAAAAGTCAGATAACTTTCGGGGCGCCTGGGTGGCTCAGTGGGTTAAAGCCTCTGCCTTCGGCTCAGGTCATGATCCCAGGGTCCTGGGATCGAGCCCCACATCGGGCTCTCTGCTCAGCAGGGAGCCTGCTTCACCCTCTCTCTCTCTGCCTGACTCTCTGCCTACTTATGATCCCTGTCTGTCAAATAAATAAAAATTTAAAAAAAAAAGATTAAAAAAAAAAGTCAGATAACTTTAGATAGTATATGTAAACCTTTTAGGAAGAAAAACATCTTCCCAGTTTATGACTTATTTTTGCATATTATACTAGCTGATGAGCTTTCCTCAACTTGCGTTTTAGCAATGTCTGTTAAGTGGGTGGCAGAATTTGGGGGGCCAGCTAGTTAAGCAGGTATTTATTTGGAGTGGCCTAGTTTGGTCTCTGGGCTCCTCAGAGTACCATCAGGATGTTCCTAACTTGGTAATTTAGCTGCCTCTGCTCTACTATATAATACCAGGTACCATGTATCGCTAGGCTTTATCTAGTGGTGAGTAGTGGAAGTAGTGAGAGTAGCATTATCTTATAGGACTTGCTGACTATTGGATATAGGGTGTGAGCAACAGGAAGAATGGTGGTGGTGTTAACATAGATGGTCAAGTATTATGTATCTGTGTAGCCAGTATGTTAACATTAGACTTTTAATGGACAATTTAATTAGGACTTTGTTTTAGATTTACCAATCCTGAGTCTTCTGGATTTTTACATTGAAAGGGTACCACATGATTTAAAAAAAAAAATCTACTGAGATTATGAAGTTTGTTAGAGCAGGTAACATTACTTAACCTACTTAACCTATTACATTTAACAGAAATGGATTTCTAGTCAAGATAAACAATGCTGTTATCAGCCGATCTGGATAAATAAAATTGTATTACTTTTATAAGTGAAACTGAATCAAATTGAGATCTCAAAAATCTGTATTTTTCCCAGTACTCTAGTTTATGATCTAAAATGGCTAGTTGAAAGTTCAGGCAGTTGATTACTGCCTGAATCAGTTGATTACTGATTGTGTTGTTTGTTATCAGGTCTAACTACTGGTTTTCCAGATATTTAAATTAATTAATTTATTGATATTTAAAGTGAAGAGGCAATTTTTTTAGTGCCATAGAAAAATTTTCAGATCTTCTCGCCTAAGTTAGGCACATGAAAATTCCTTTTTCTCTGTTTTTTCAGTCATAGTAAAATTAAATAATTCCTTTCTCCTTTTAAAATTTCTGATTATTTGAAGACATTTGAATATTTAATTTCAAGAAATGATTTTATTGAGATATAATTCACATACTGTAAAACTTGCTCTTTAAAGTCTAGAAGTCCATCAACAGAAGAATAAAGATGATGTTTTTTATATATATATATGTATATATAGCATACATATATGCATACATACCTGTACACACAATGGAATATTATACAGTCATCAAAAAATGAAATCTTGCCTTTTGCAATGACGTGGATGGAACTAGAGGGTATTATGCTAAGAAATAAGTCAATCAGAGAAAGACAATTATAAGATCTCACTGATATGTGGAATTTTAGAAACAAGGCAGAGGATCACGGAAGGGAGGGAAAAATGAAACAAGATGAAACCAGAGTGGGGAACAAACCATAAGAGACTCTTAATCTCAGGAAACAAACTGAAGGTTGCTGGAGTGGAGGCGTGTGGGAGGGATGGGGTGGCTGGGTGATGGATATTGGGGAGGGTATGTGCTATGGTGAATGCTGTGAATTGTGTAAAACTAATGAATCACAGACCTGTACCCCTGAAACAAATAATAAATTAGTTAATAAAAAAAGCAAAAACCAAAATAAAAAATAGAATAAAAACAAAAAAATCCTTGCTCTTTAACATGTGCAACCCAGTGGTTCTTAGTTAATTCACAAAGTTGCACAGTTATTATGACTGACTAATTTCAGAACATTTTTGATACCTCAAAAAAAACCTTATACTCACTAGTAGTCACTCTCTATTCTTGGTAACTACTGATCTACTTTCTGTCTATAGATTTGCCTATCCTGGAAATTTTATATAAATGGAATCATAGTATATGTGGTCCTTTTGTCTGGCTCCTTTCACTTAGCAAAATGTTTACAAGGTTCACCCACATTACAACATGTATCAGTTCTTCATTACTTTTTATGGCCAACTAATATTTATTTTATGTATTTATCATACTTTGTTTATTCATTCATCAGTTGATGGACATTGAGATTGTTTCTACTCTTTGGCTATTATGACTAAAGTTGTTCTGGACATTCTTATGCAAGTTATTGTGTGGACATAAGTTCTCAGTTTTCTTTGGTATACACCTAGGAGTGGAATTGGGTATATCCTGAGTCATCGGGCAATTCTTTTTTTTTGGAGGGGGAGAAGATTTACTTATTTTAGAGAGACAGAGAGTGAATAGAGAAAAGGGCAGAGGGAGAGGGAGAGAGACTCTCAAGCAGACTGTGCTGAGCATGAAATCCCTCTTCAGGCTTGATCTTAAAAGACAGTGAGATCCTGACCCAAGCCAGAAATCGAGAATCTGCCACTTAACCGATTGAGCCACCCATCATGTAACTCTTTGTTTAACTCTCTGAGGAACTGCCAAACTTTCATAGAGGATGTTCCATTTCATATTCCTACCAGTGGTGTGTGAGGGTTCCAATTTTTCCACATCCTCATTCATACTTGTTTTTGCTTCATGTACTTGGTGGGGGGTGCGTGCCATGTAATTTTACTATATTATTGTATGCCTTTTTGACAATTGATGTTCCTTTGTTGTGGAAAGATAAAGGTTTATTTGAAGTTGACCTAATTGATATTTATTTTGTTGACTGTGGTTACATTGCAGTTATTTGGGGGCAAAAAACCCACAAAAACCCAAAACCTGTTGCAGATACATACTGCTTTTACAGGTGAAAAGAAAAGATGTGTGAGGGACACCTGGGTGGCTCAGTTGGTTAAGCGGCTGCCTTCAGCTCAGGTCATGATCCCAGCGTCCTGGGATCGAGTCCCACGTTGGGCTCCTTGCTCAGCTGGGAGCCTGCTTCTCCCTCTGCCTCTGACTGCCATTCTGTCTGCCTGTGCTCGCTCCCGCTCTCTCTCTGACAAATAAATAAATAAAATCTTAAAAAAAAAAATGATGTGTGATACTTGTTTCAAAATTCTCTTTTCCTTCAAAAAGGCAATGGGGGATAGATGGAAGAAGAATAGCAAAATATTGATAATTGTTGGAGTTGAATATTTGGGAGTTCTTGAAGATAGTATCTTGGGGTTCGTTTTGTTCTCTCCACCTTGTGTATGTTTGAAAATTTTCGTAGTAAAGAAAAAAAATTCATAAGACTGTCCTTTATGCAGAATGTTATGACATAGAAGTATCTATTGAATGTTTGGACTGATGGAAAAATGATACCTTATGATGACTATAGTATTTATCAAAAAAACTTTTTTAGATTCCAGCTAAATTAATAAGTATATTATGGAAATTTATAAAGCATTATAGAATTCATTTTGTCCATGGGCTAAATCAATTATTATCTACTTAGCTTTTAAGTTATGTTATATAATTCACTATTCATTCCCCACTCAGTATTTATATGTATTGATTGAAATTTCAAGATCTGTGACAGTGTATTTTAAAAATACACCTCCTATGTTGATTTGGTAGTCTATATATAGGAATTTGAACTTGTGCATTTTAGGAATGGCACACTCAAAAATACTTCCAGGAGAAGCTAGATTATGCCTAACAGCTAAGTATCTTGGAAACAGAGCTATACCTTTCCCTTCATCTTGGGTACTCAAGCAACCCTGAACCACAGATCTTCTTCAGGATGACAGTTTCTATTATGATTATTTTTGATATTAGATAGTTGATATTGTTAGTAGCCATGCTGAATACATATATTCTGTTAGATAATTGTTAACAGTTGTTGCTTGGATTTAGCATATTTACAATTGTTGATATAGCTAATATTTAATTGTTTTTTAAAAATATTTAGTTGTTTTAATAGAATTCGTGGAACATCTGTCTATTTAGGTACTATGGGGCCGTACATAAATACTTTGATTTTAAATACTTTAATACTAGTAGTGTGAGCACTTAGCAGATTTATCATACATACAAAATAGGACAGAAGTAACCAGAACGTATTTCCTATTCTCAGTTTCATATAGAGATGACAGCTGAATCTCTATGTACTTGAGTTGATTTTTCTTTAGTCCTGTGTTTTTGAAAAATGTATAGAGGTATTTGTGAGAATGGCAGGAATAGTAAAAACTGGAATTGTTATGTAAAACTGTAACTGAATCCAAATGACTCTTGAATTAAAACCAATAAATTGTGCTGTATGTTAGTAAAGAAGAAAATAAATTTTGTGTATTCTTTTAAATTATAAATACTGATAAAACAATTCTAATAACTGTTGTGGCCTTGAAATTTTATCCCATTGTTGACTTATTACTAGAAGGCTAGCTATCTTCTCATATTGTTAAAGGTTTTTAATGATAGTCACACATGCATTGTATGATGGCTGAAAAGGCAAACTTCTAGTTTACCTTTTTCTCCTTATTTTTAGAAAAATGGTAATTACCTATATTTTGTTTTATCTACTTATCTATATTTTATTATAGACTGTCATTTGCTGAGCTCCTAATGTCTTAAGTAGAATTTGGAAAAAAAATTCTTAAATTATGTCAGTTTTCTGCTTAACTGTGCCTAAAGGCACAGTTACTTACTCATATGTTATTCCCAACTTCCAATTTGTATAATTAGAAAAAGTTGAATTATTTTCTTTGTCCCATTTCTTAGTTGACGAAGGATCAGAGATTGGTGTATTCGGGCAGACTGCTTCCCGATCATCTGCAGCTGAAAGACATTCTCAGAAAAGTAAGCTTTTCTAACCACTATTTGATACCAGATACATTCAGAGTATGAAAAGAGATATGTTCTGAAGTTTTATCTGTATCCAACTAGTTCAGTTTGTAGATACTAAAAATCAACCCTTTTGGGTAGCATAACAGATGAACGTGAATTAGAAAGCAAGAAACATAATGATGGAGTCTAGTTAGTTTAGGTAATAGTTTTGTATATCCATCTGATAGCTAAATATGAAATAGGTTTATATGTTTCTGTGTAGGTATTTGTTATATAAGAAAGCAGTATTGACTTATCAGTAGTACAGGAATAGAGTATTCAAGTAGTAGTGAAGGATTTTCACTGATAATCTCTTCTCTCTTAAATCCCCTTTTGACCAAACTGCATGATGTTTTAATACAAGTTGCTTGAGGTAGGAGTTTAATTTTGGGACAGGAAATGAAAGGAAGTCCAGTTGGTTGATCAGTTGGCAAACTTTGAATGCTGGTACTAACAGCTAAAATATATTTCAATTAGTTTTTTGATAATCAGCTTGAACGCTAGTTATTATAATGGCATCTCTTAGCTCATGTTCATTTGTGGAATTATACTTGTAGAACTTTTCCGCATTTGAGTGCAGCTTTTTGTTTGTGAATATAGCAGAATCAAATACATAGCTTTTATATTTTGCCCTAACTGTTTGACTTCACTCTTGATGTTCTTTTGGATATCCCTAATCTGATTTAGATCTATGTCCTCTCCTCTATGTTTATGGTCACCTGTGGGAAACTTTAAAAAAATCTTACACTGGTATATTTCTTCTGTTTAGATAGTTGAAATTTTAGCTTTGCTGTTGTGACTTCTTGCTGTCATTTTCATTTTATTTAATTAATTAATTTATTTTTAAAAAAGATTTTATTTATTTATTTGACAGACAGATAACAAGTAGGCAGAGAGAGACAGGGAGGGGAGCAGGCTCTCCACTGAGCAGAGAGCCCGACGCAGGGCTCGATCCCAGGATCCTGGGATCATGACCTGAGCCGAAGGCAGAGGCTTTAACCCACTGAGCCACCCAGGTGCCCTGGTCATTTTCATTTTAATCAGGTAGTTTTAGTTTGCAAAAGTGGTTTAACAGCCTCTTTTCCTTGACCCCCTCCTCAAAAATAGTGGATTGCAGGGGTGCCTGGGTGGCTCAGGGGTTAAGCTTCTGCCTTTGGCTCAGGTCATGATTTCAGGGTCTTGGGATTGAGTCCTGCATTGGGCTCTCTGCTTAGCAGGGAGCCTGCTTCCTTCTCTCTCTCTCTGCCTACTTGTGATCTCTCTGTCAAATAAATAAATAAAATCTTAAAAAAAAGTGGATTGCAGCAGATTTTTCCCCCTTTCTTTCTCTTTGATAGACTTTTTTTTTTTTTTTAAGTAAGCCCTATGCCCGATGTGGGGCTTGAATTCATGACCCTGAGATCAAGAGCCACATCCTTACTAATGACCCAGCCAGGTGCCCGGATAGACTTGAATTTTTGGAGTAGTTTTAGATTCACAGCACAATTGAGTGGAAGGTATAGAGATTCTCCATATACCCCATGTTTTTACACATGCCTAGGCTACCCCACTAACAAAATTCCACACCAGAGTGGTATATTTGTTATAACTGACATTGTACACAGTGTATTACAGTGATGCAGCATTAGCATCAAAAGTCCGTAGTTTACATTAGGGTTCACTCTTGGTGTGGTACAATTTATGGATTTCCTAAGTAAATAATGATGTGTGTCCACCATTATAATATCCTGAAAAATAGTTTCACTACCCTAGAAATCCTGTGTGCTCCCCCTGTTCATCTTCCCCTTGTGTTTATGCTTAAAAACATTTCTGCTATATGCTCTTTGAAATACACACTTATTTATAATTTTAATCCAAGGATGGCTAGACTATGCATATGAATACTTTTTAAAAAAATTATTTGTTTATTTGACAGAGGGAGAGACAGTGAGAGAGGGAACACAAACGGGGAGTGGGAGAGGGAGAAGCAGGCTTCCCGCTGAGCAGGGAGTCCAGCGCAAGTGATCCCAGGACCTGGGATCATGATCTGAGTCAAAGGCAGACGCTTAATGACTGAGCCACCCAGGTGCCTCTGAATACTTTTAGAAAGGTTTTTGCTTCCATAAATGATTTCTCTCCAGAAGAGTTAAAATAAAAATGCTCAAAGAATGTTGTGCCCCTTATATGAAACATTTTGAACAATCTGTTTATATTTTGAATAGATCTTAAAAGCGTTTTTGTTAAAGTCAGTGTACCCCTTTACTTTTTTTCAGGTAGGTGCTGACATTAGCTTTACCAGTTAGTTATAAAATGTTTTGCTGAAACGTTCTCCAAAGGTGAATGAAAACTATTAATTAATTGTGATTAATATGACCTTTGAAACTAGGTTTCTAAGGACAAACATCTTATACTTGGATGCTTTTTAGTATTTTGTATTCTGAAGCTAAGAGGACATTTTAAGTCAGGTGTGCTTTCTACTACCGTCCTAGGCATAGTTCATGTCATGTTTTCTCTGGGAATGTCTTCTCCCTAGCTTTCTAATCTTGTTAACTTGTTAAGCAAATGTAATTTATGCTTCTCAGTTTTATGCAAAAGACTGTTTTATATATCCCCTAACTGTGCTCTAATGTGTTGTTCTGATATTTTAACAATGTTGTGAGCCTCTTTAGGTGAGGGCTTGACTCTTACCCTTTTTTGGATTCACCTCAGAATTAAGCACAATTCTAGGTTGATGGAAGGCATTGATACATTCTTAGTTTTTGGTAGCTTCGTTTCGCTTTCTCACAAATGGGACTCTTTCTTTTCTTTTTGTCCCCTTTTCTTTATCATTTTCTTTTCTTTTTTCCTTTTTTTAAGTTGCTGAGCCATCCTTTTCTCTGCCCTCCTTTATTTTCTCTCCTTTCTCCATCTTATATATACTAGCTTTATGCTGACTATAAATATACTCATGAAATCACTAAGCTTAAATGCCAATCCTAATCCTTATTAGATATTTTCCTTTAGCCATAGTCATAAGTTTATGTGGAAACACATGGAATATGTACAGAATGTAGTTCAAATATATACTTTAAATCTGTGTATCATTGTTAGAGGTAAAACTAATTTTTGAATTAAAATAAAACTATACATCACCTTGCTGAAATTAAGGTAGAGTAGGTACAGTTGAGTTTCTTTATTAGGGCTGCAAAGTCTCGAGTAATGGAAATATTTTCACTACTCAAAATTTGTAGGCCTAAGTTCCAATGTGACTGTTATATAGTTTTGATATTAAAATGCTAGATATCTTTTTTTTTAAATGCTAGATATCCTTATGTTGAGGAAGTAGATTGCATTGATAACAACTTCACAGCACTGCTTGCTTTGAGACTCCTTGATATACAAAGTAATTTTTTCATATAGTAGGTACTGTGTAGTCTATAGTTAGACTAGATGGTTTTCTATAGAGCATGGAGAATATATTGAATTCAGAATGGCCCCAGATATTGAAAGAGTAAATCACCATACCTTCAGATGGCAACGATTTATTATTAATAAAATGACTACGTTAGAAAGGAATTTAAAATTGGAGTTTAATATTTCAGCTTAGCTACTGACTTTTTGAACTATACACTTTCCAGTACTACCCTTTCAATGTAATTTTCTTTAATTTTAGCAAGATGAGTATCATATGGTTCATCTAGTATGTACTTCTCGGACTCCTCCCAGTTCTCCAAAATCCAGCACCACTAGAGAAAGTCATGAAGCATTGGCATCCAGCAGCAGTTCTGTGAGTTTTCTGGGGAGGAGTAAATGTTGAAGTTTTCTGATTATTCTTGGAAGTGAAAAAACAGAACAATTGGAGCTTGTGGGTTGTGAGATTGTGTTTTGAATAGCTTGAGTAGGCATTTAAACTTTGTTTTTAGAGATCCAGTGCATAGTGTTATCCCTGGATGCTTGAGTTATTTGCTATAGGGATTGAAGATCCAATCTTCAACAGTCACTCAGAAAACAGAGTGATGATATGATTACATAGTTTAAAATCTCGGACCAGTAAAGTTTCACAAATATTAAAGGTACTTGATTTACTGTATTCAGGGTGGATTAAATTATTTAAATTTTGAGTATGCTAAATCTTCTTGAAGTAGATTGCTTGGTCAAGAATTTTGTTTTTTTTTAAATGATTGGATTTGGACATACATTCCAACTTCAGGAGGAAAAATTACTTCATCTACCCAGTTCTTTCAGACTTGGGTATTCATTTTTCCCTTCTTATTTTTCCATCTGCCAAAATTGTTTTGGAAATTTTTAAAATGTTGAACTTTTCAACTTAGATATACTCATACTCATACAACTTTTAAAGACAAATTCTTTATGTTTAAGTATTTTTGGTTTCCCATTAAAGTTTTATATGACACCTTTGGAGGTGAGAGAAAAGGACTGGATGAATGGAAGGTTTCTTTAAACCTCTTGGGCAAGGAACTTACATACTGCTAAGTATACTTACCTTCTTGTCAAGAATCTAACCAAAACTTGAAGGAGGGGATGGATGGCTGAGGTTATAACTGGTTGAAGGATCTTTCAGTAATTACTAGTTAACTGTTTCTTTAAGAAACTAGATCCTTTAGTTGCTATATTTAATTAGTATGAGCTCCGTGGTAAGTATTTTCCAGCACTAGCTATGGGAATTTAGCTTTCATTAAACTGAAGATTGGTTTATCAGTAAACCCAAGGGTCTTTCTGTGTTTCCTGCCTTTCAGTAAGAAGGGACGAAACACTTGGCACAGAGTTCAGGATATAGTCTTTGGACACATATATGTTGCTTCAGTTTTTGTTAAGAAAGATCCTTCCTGACTTGTCTCGTGGTTCCTCAGCCATGATTTCATGTCATTAGTATATATATTCATTTTTTTCACGCTGTGTTATGAAAATCTGAAAAGTATTAAGAGAAAATTAAGTTGAATTATCCTTTTTTATGGCTGAGAAATTTCAGTGGGATTTGAGAATGTCTTAAAAGTCTAGTCATTGTAAGTGTTATCTAATAAGGTCAGAAAAAATTAGTTCTAGCAAAATTAGGCTGTGATGCCAAATGGCTATGCCTTTCTTCTGTTAATTATTTAAAAAATGATTAACATATTATGCTGGTCCATTTAATGAGAAATTTTGACAGAAAGGAAGCCTTTACCAGTTTATGTCCCTAAGAATCAGGCTCCCTAGACTGATTAGGTAGACACCTACTTGGTGTCTACTTTATGTGGAATAACCTCTTAAAGAAAGCTTTGTTAGTTTTGCAAAAGACTGCTTTTCTTGGCAGGCACTTTTTGCATAGCAGGAGTTAGGAAGATAGACATACCAAAAGACATCCAGTTAATAGGAAGGCAGTCCAGGTAAAATACCATTTAAATGAAGTTGGAAAGATGTTAAAATTATATTGTGTCCAGCTATTTTATATTTCAAATGTAATTATGTTTTAAATTTATATAAAACGTGTGACAAACTATTTTCAAACAGCAACAAATTGGGGTGGTCTTCAAGTCATTACATTTTTAAGGTTATTGAATCTGTGAGTTAATATCAGAACATGAAAATTTTAAAATCTTGATTGGTATCTTGTTCATTTTGTAAAAAAACGCATTTTTGATTTTCTGAACTCTTAATCTCATCAGATTTAAAATATCAGCCTGTTATGTTGGGCCCAAGATTCAAATCTGTGTATTTCTAAAATTCATTTTTTGCAGTTCATAAATACATTTTTAACACTGTGTCTCTAATCTCATGATTGCAATGAATTAAATCTCCTTGAAGAAATAATTACATTTTCGTTTGTAGAGTTCAGATCAGTCAGGATCAACAACTCCATCATCCAGTCAAGAAACCTTGTCTTTAGCTGCCAGTTCTTCCTCAGAAGGATTGAGGCAACGTACCCTTCCACAAGCACAAACAGACCCAGCACAGAGTCATCAGTTCCCCTATGTAATGCAAGGGTGAGTGAAATCGTAGTTGTGGGCCTCTTAAAAATCTATTACTCCTGATTTCAGGATAGTCCCTCTGCAATAATCAACGTATATTGGAAATTTATTCATATTCTTCCTTAAACAGTTTGAGAATTAGGGGGTTAAGTAGAGCAGTGCTTTTGAAAGCTGGCCATACCTCAGAATCATCTAGGGCAGTGCTTTTTAGTCTTTACTCTTTGTGCTAATCACCTGGGGGATCTTGTTAAGCTGCAAGTCTGATTCAGTAAGTTTGATGAGCCTGAGATTCTGCATTTCCAGCAAGCTCCCAGGTGCTGCTGCTTCTGATGCTTTGAGCACGCTTCAAATAGCAGGATCTAGGTAACTAAACAAATTCTTTTTTAGTCAGTTTTACAATGGATCTACTCAAATTAGCTTTCTGGGAAGCCAATGGGTGAGTGAGGGTGTTCATGGAAGAGTATAAGGCCCGATAATCTGGTTTTAAAAAGTTCCACAGGTGTTTCTGATCAGCCAGACTTGGTAACAACTGTGATGTATTAAAAAGGATATGTTAACCATTGCGTATTATCTAGAGTCTGTGTTAGAGGAGTTTACCCAGGAGGCTTGTTATGGCTACATTATATTTAGCAATTATAACGGGCCTCTTGGATTAGGCAGTTCTAGGGGGAAGTGCAGCCAAGAGCCACAGCACATCCTTCAGACAGTTCAGAGAGGATTCTGGAGAATATGGTTTGGACCTGGGTTATGTGTGAAACCAAGATATTCAACTGGGGTACTATTGTTACTTTTGAAGTAAAGGAAACATGAGTAATAATATATTGGTAGTGAGATGGTTTTGTATTGCATAGCATGCTATGGTCCTGCAGTGTGTGGCAATGCTCCAGATCTATGATTGTGAGGCTGGAAATAAGGAAATAGCTAGGACCTTAGAGTGGTAGAAGGTACATAACCAAGGAGTAGCCATTGATGGCTATGTTAAAAGGGATAGAATAAACATTCAGATACTTTTTACTTAGAGCTTTAGACAGTCCTTTTACTTTTATTGAATTATATTTGACATAAAACATTACGTAATTAAGGTGTACAGCAAAACTCTATTCTTAATGTTGAAAAACAAAGGTGAGTACATAGCAAAATATAAGAAAACTCATTGTCTCCTATTTCTTGAATGTGAAGTTTTTTCTGTAAAAGTAAGTATTTAGATAAGGCTGATGGTCAGCTTTTTTGAGGCATCTATGAAACAATTTTTGTTTTTAGAAAATGATTACTGCATACCAAAACGTAGTTATTTGTAAAAAGTAATGTTCATAGGGTTTACATTATGGAATAGTAGCTTAAAATATTTTCTATCCTATGACAGTAATTCATTTCCTCTCTCTTTTTTTTTTTTTTTGAAGAATAAGACAGTTTCAGTTCCTTTCAATTTGTACAGTGATTTTATTTATTTTATTTGGTGGTAGTACTGGAAAGTGAGAGTATAATGTGTATAATAAACCTAAAAGAATATAAGATTTTTAACTCTTTCCCATACTTACACTGAATATATTTTGTAATACAACAAAGCTTATAAGTTGCAGGTCTTCATAATAATACCATAGGTATCTTGGGAAAAGATTAATAATTTCTCTAAGATTAATAACTTCTCTAAAAGTTTCTCTTCTCTAATAATTTCACTTCATGAGATGAAAGCGTTCAGCTCTTAGCAATGTATTAAACAGATCAGAAAATTCAGAAATAGTGTTTATTTTGCCAAATGTGAGTATTAAAATGGTGAACAGTAAAATCCTTAAAGATATTACAGCTTTACTTAGGGAATCTCTTACCAAATGAATAATGTTTGGTTTCAAATCGGGAAGGCGGTACAGTTTAGTGACTACAGATTCTTGAGTCAGCCTGCCTTGGTTTAAATCTGTCTACTGACTAGCTTGGGCAAGTCTTTTCCCTGCTTTGCTTCAGTTTGCTCATTATCTGGAGATTATAGTAGTTATCATACAGGGTTCCAATGTGGATTAAAAGAGTTCACGTATGTAAAATGTTTAGTGATGTGTTAGCAATTACTTACAAATTCATTCATATTTACAAGAGAATATTGTACATTGATTCAGCAAACAGACTTGAATGAATGAATGCCAGTAGTAGGTGCTAGAAAATAAATATTTGGGAAGAGTACTTTGTGATATACAAAGCAATTTACTGAACGCTTAATAGATTATTCAGCTTAATAATGAATATAATTTAACTTAATCTCACAGGTATAATTTTTTACTAATGAAGACTTTAAATCTATCTTTAAGTGATTTTAACATGGGCCTTAGCCTTAAATGTGCAAGAGCAATAATTTAGTGATCTTGATGAACTCACCAACAAAATAGAAGCTCTGCATTCCTTTTTCAGAATTCAGTACAGCTTACATTTAACTAGTGACCTGTTTTTCACTATGTAGGTTAGTGTTCTCAGTCTTTAGTGAGCTTGTTAAAACTGCTAAAGCCTGGTCCCTACTCCCCTGAGATTTTGAATCACTAGGTTTGGGATGGTGCTCAGGAATTTGCCAACTTAATACTCTGGGAACCTCACTTTGAGAAATCCTGATACAGTGATTATTTGCCCATAGCTAGGTGTTGAGGAAATGTGAGAAGACCAAAGCAGTACATGTACATCACCACAGTGGCTGCCCATCATTTATAAATCCTGACTGACTCTTTTGGACTCAGTCTTTATCACATTTATTTACTTTAACTCCAAAAATTACTGATTGGGTTATAGAATACCCACTGTTTTGTATCTCAGATTTTCCCCTTGTAATACTAACAAAACCTACTCATTGTACCCTTCCATATTGACTTTTTTTTTTTTAAGATTTTATTTATTTATTTGAGAGAGAGACAGAGAGAGAGCACAAGTAGGCAGAACAGCAGGGAGAGGGAGAAGCAGGCTCTCTGCTGAACAGGGAGCCTGAAGCAGGGCTCCATCCCAGGACCCTGGGATCATGACCCGAGCCAAAGGCAGCCGCCCAACTGACCAAGCCACCCAGGTGCCCTGACTTTTTTTTAAGTAAAAATTGTAAAAATTGCTGGGGTGCCTGGGTGGCTTAGTCATTTTAAGTGTCTGACTCTTGATTTCAGCTCAGGTCCTGAATTAGGGTTGTGAGATGGAACCTACAGTTGGGCTCTGTGCTGGGTATGGACCCTCCTTAAGATTCTGTCTCCTTCTGCACCCCCCTCCAAAGGTAAAAGTTGCTTATAGCTCATCACATAGAAATAACTAATTATTTTTGTAATATCTTTTTACTCTTCTAAGTAAACTTTTAAAATAAAAATACTACTATTATATTTGGTAAACTTTTTTTTAAAAATATAATTTAGTCAGGACATATTTCCAGTTCAAATATAAATCTACCACATTTAAAGTCTTGAGACACATGGCACTCTGAATGAGTTCTAAAATTTACACCAATGTTTTTTAGACTTTTGTTCAATATTCATTTAGGGTGATTTAACTCTGGAGTAGAGTTGGAAGTGAGGATAAAGAACAGGGACAAAGACCAGTAGAGGCAGTGCCCAAACAGCAAAATAAAAGCCCCGCAGCTAACCAGGAAGTTCAAAGACCAAGTATTATTATTTGAACATGAACATCCCCTTCCCACCACCCCAAGCATCTTATTGAAATACTCCCTCCACATATGTGTAGTTCTCGTTAGAGAAGATCTAAAAAGTACAAGTTTCTCCAGTTGTTGAAGTTTCGGCAGTGCTTTAGTTTAACATCCTGGTTGGCTTCCCCTTGGTCAGCTCCTGTACCGACTTGTTTGAAACAGCGTTTGGTTAGCACTTGCTAATCATATTCTTACCATTCACCAACCAATTCAAAGCCCATTCTTTCCAGGGAGACTACTTTGATGCACACAGGACATTTTCTGTTCCTAGCATTATCTCTGTATGTCTCAACATCTGGTGTCCATTTATTTAAGAAAGCTTAAGATTTTTCATTATGTGGATATGCCACTTTGCTCACTCTTCTATTGATAAAGAATGTCTTTAGTTAGTTGTACTACCTAATGACCTCAAAATCTCAATGGCTTACAACAAAACACTTCATTTTCCTTGTTCATGAGTCTTGTTAGTCACTTGGGACAGCTCTGCTTCAGGCTATATAGGTTGAGTTCTGGTCTGTTTCATGTTTCTCATTCTTTGGACTAGACACTTCCTGGGACAGGTTCTTTTTATGACAAATGACAGGAACACAAGAGGGGAAGCTAACCCCTGACTGCATTTACAGCCTCTGCATGTGGCACATTCACTAACGTTCCCTTAGACAAAACAAGTCACATGGCCATGCTCAATAGCATTGAGGTATTGCCAAGTTACCAGAGGTATGCCAGTAAATGCTTACTAACTGGTTTTTCCCACGGGGAGGGCGAATAAACTGATTTGTGGCATTTGCTGATTTCTGTGGTGTTTATACTTTTACCATGACTGATTTCAAGATATCAAGGGTTGGCTCACAAAATTCCTGAATTTGAGCAATTAGTTTTGTGAGTCAATATTAGCTGGCATAAGCCCACTTTGCCACTGTATGCCAGACAGTATGAGTGTATAATCCTGTTACAGAAGAATTGGGGCAATATTCTATCATAAATATTTGGGTTGTTTAATTTCTTCTCACTAAGCCTCATGACAGTCCATATTCTTTTTTTTTTTTTTTTTGAGATTTTTAATTTATTTGACAGAGA
This sequence comes from Taxidea taxus jeffersonii, assembly GCA_003697995.1. Classification (NCBI taxonomy): domain Eukaryota; kingdom Metazoa; phylum Chordata; class Mammalia; order Carnivora; family Mustelidae; genus Taxidea; species Taxidea taxus. The sequence goes on along the minus strand of ML103693.1, from coordinate 71,833 downwards.
GAGAGCACAAGCAGGCAGAGAGGCAGGCAGAGAGAGAGGGGGAAGCAGGCTCCCTGCTGAGCAGAGAGCCAGATGGGGGGCTCAATCCCAGGACCCTGGGATCATGACCTGAGCTGAAGGCGGAGGCTTAACCCACTGAGCCACCCAGGTGCCCCTCAGTATTCTTAAATACTCACATGTTAGCAGTTATTCTTTTAGGATAATTTGTAAGAAGGGAAATTCTTGGGTCAAAGTGTTTCTTAAGACTTTTTGAGACTCTTAAAGACTATTGCAAAATTGCAGTAAAGAAAAGTTGTACCATTTATTCTCCCAATAACTGTTAGTTGTTAAGGTGTCTGATACCCCATACAAATGTGTACTCGCCAGTGTGATGAATTTTAATGTTCCTGTTTTAATTTGAGTCATGATAAAGAGACATTCTTTTTGTTTTGTTTTGTGAAATACTTATTTGTTGGTGTGTTGCTGTTTTTTACTTCTGACAGTTCTTTATCTAAAAGAATATTAATAATACTTATAGAGCACTTAGCACAAGCTAGGCATTGTGTTAAACATTTGTACATGCTATAATTTAGTGGTATACATTGACTTTTACATAAACTCTGTGGTCTAGGTACTACTTTTTCCCACTTTACAGACAAGAAGGGGGCTTAAAGGCTCCGAACTTGCCTAAGTTCACAGAAGTGGTCAGCAGCAAAACTAGAATTCAAATCCATATCTCACTTAAAAGTCTGTGTTCTTAACAGTCTTGTTGAAGTGGCTCTATTTTGTCATTTGTTTTAGTAGGTTGCCATTTGTGTTTTGACTTCGTTTATAATGGTGTTTCTTTCCTCTCTGCCCTTCCATTTAAAACTTCATTCTAGTCAGATCTACTGGTCAGATTTTAAGTATTGGTGACTGTAAGCAAATCTGTTTGAGAACCTTGTGACTTTCTTCAGTAAAAGTTTACCTTGTAATTTGTTATATGCTGGACACTGAAGACGGGAAGATGAATTATGTACTTGCCCTCAATGGAAATAGGTCAGAGAGACAAATTAACCACCTGCTGATGTGCTATCATGATCTTGAAAAAAGTTTTGTAGGAGCCTGGACAAGGAAGTGACTGTCTCTGCTTGGAGGAGAGGGGAGGGCTTCATAGGTGGTAATGTTTGAGCTGATTGTAAGGGGAGTTCAGCAGGTAGAACAAAGCAAGTGTGGAAAGTCTTGAGAAGGCATATTCTGGGAGCAAGGTGGGGATTCCCTGCAGTTGCTGCATCTTCCTATGGAGTGGTAAGGGAAATGGGACTGACTTCACAGGTTATTTGGGGAAGAATTTGTTCCTGAATTTTGAAGTTTCCAGTTCTTTATCTTCTCTTCTTTGTAATTCTTAACTTTATTTTTTTTTAATTTAATTTTTTTTTCAGTGTTCCAAGATTCATTGTTTATGCACCACACCCAGTGCTCCATGCAGTATGTGCCCTCCTTAATACCCACCACCAGTGTCACCTATCCCTCAACTCCCCTCCCTTCCCAAACCCTCAGTTTGTTTCTCAGAGATCTCAGTGTCTCATGGTTCATCTCCCCCTCCAATTTACCCCACTTCACTTTTCCTTTCCTTCTCCTAATGTCCTCCATGTTATTCCTTAACTTTAAAAAACATGCTAATGGGTGTCTTTTGGTATAGCTTTCAAGTATTGGTTTATGAATGATAGTCTTTCAAGTTCTTGGTTTTTGTCATGATGTCTGTTGTACTCAACCATTTCCATATGTTCCTGTGAATTTCCCTCACCCTTTTTTTCCTGTTGTTTAGTTTTTATCAAATAGTACTAACTGGTATAGACTGTCTGAAAAGGAAAAAAGAGCGTTAGTCCTTGTGCCATTAAATAGATTTCCTCCCACAGGTATATCATAGCAGTTCCCTCACCAAGTTTGCTTATACTTTTTAAACATTCACAAGTACAGAAAATATTATAACGCACCCCCATTTCCTAACACCCAGTTTCAGCAACTGTTAACCATTCTTCATTCCCTCTTACTCCTCTTTTTTTTCTTGGGCTGAAGTATTTTCAAGGCAAAACCCAGCTACCCTCTCATCTATGAATACTGGGTATCTGTGACAGATATGGACTATAAGAAAATCTTAATCAAAATACCAGTAGAATACGCAGAAATTCTTTAATATCATCAAATACCCTATTTTTATTCAGTTTTTCCTGATTATCTCAAATGTCTTTTTATAGTTGTCTTGATTGAATCAGTATTTAGAGAGGTTGATATTACATTTGGTTGATATTTCTTAAAGTTCTTCTAATCCTTTACTCCTTTCTCCCCCTCTTTTTTTTTTTTAACAGATTTTCATAATGTTTATTTTTTATTTTATAGCTAATAGCTGCTATGTTTTTAACAATATTGCTAGTACAAAATATCATTTGGGTAGGGCAGAGATGTGAAATTTTTTCCCATATTTTGTATTTCTTTAATTCTCAGAGAAGAATTACTTGGGCAGTTGGGTAAAAGTGAACATTTTTAAAGGTATTTAATTTTGTAAAATCATTTTTTAAAGCCTTATTCCAGTTCATCCTGTTAGCAGTGAAGTCAGTTATTGCCAATTATATGTACATTAACAGTCTTTTGAATATCATATTAAGAATTCATGAATTTAAAATGATTCTTGTCTCATTCTGGTTAGACCCAGGTTATATCAGCTAAAGATAAAATTCACATAATATGAAGAAAAGGAAAGTTAGCAAATACACAAATTCTGCGTCTACTCACATGTTTATCCCTGTAGTTGTGTTGATGTTTGTGAATTTCTACAAATGTCACATTACACACTTTGGAGTTTATTCTGATTTAGGCATAAGGGACAGTAAAAACAAAAATAGCTACATTTATTGAGTACAGTCTAACAGTCTTATGAGGGAGATTCTATTATTAGCCCCATTATCGAGGTGAGGAAACTGAATCATAGAGGACTTAACTATGACCTTCCACAACTTTTATTGAGTTAATAGACATTTAACCTACTTTAAGAATGCGTGTATACATATGTTCTGCCAATCTTGGTTTTTTAACAAAAGAAATATTTTATAGATTTTTATAATGATTTTTATTTGTAGCTAATAGATGCTATGTTTTTAATAATATTACTAATATAAAATATCATTTTGGTAGGTTCCCCATTCCTCAAAATATTTTGTTGTAAAGTTTATTTTGGGGCTCTTGGTTCTTAAGGAGAGTGTATGTAAAATGTAAATAAAAGTATTTTTGGCCTTTTCTGCTAAAATGAAAAGATAGCAAAGTGTTTAGGTTTGCCACGCATTTTGTGGGTGATTTGCTTTATTTTCTTATTAAGATTGGGCTGAAATTGTTAGTTATTCTATATATTTGGGGGCCTGGGTCATCTTCTATAAGCCATAATCTTATTTGAAGAACGTTAAAGATAAATACTTCACTTTTCAGTATGATTTAGTATGTTTTGTCATGGGTGGCTTATACTTAAAAAATGAAAATTCTGAGAAATGCTTTCAACTTCTGGAGCATGGAAAGATGTTTCTTTATCTCTTTATTGCAGAAATGTGGACAACCAACTTCCTGGGCAAGCCATTCCAGCTGGGTTTCCAGTGTATCCCGCTTTCAGCCCCCTGCAGATGCTGTGGTGGCAACAGCTGTATGCTCATCAGTATTACATGCAGTAGTAAGTTAGTTTGAGTTCGGTTTTTTGGCTTAGTGTGCTACTTGCTTTATTTTCTTTTTCACCTAGGTAAGTTGATTTGGGCTTTCATTTACGGATGTATTTTATTAGTTTTTAAAAATTACTATGAGAACGAATTTGTCAACATTTCAAAAGATACTTTTTAAAAAAATTATTTAGCTTAAGAGAAAAGGGTTCACATCCAGTTCACATCCGCTAAACCTGTTGTTTCTCCCTCTTTCCCCTAATTATATTTAGCAGCCTTGAGATGATTTCTTTAATATAACATTGTATCTACTTAAAAGGAAAAAACTGAGGTACGTTTCACTGGAAGGCCCCAAATCTCCATGAAGAGATAGGACGCTCAATGAAAGGGAATCCTGTGTCAGGGAGATTTGTGTTGACATAAAGCTAATAATATGCTTTCTGGACTATCAGCATTTTCATAAGTCTTGCTTCTGGTCAGCATGGGTCTTAGCACCGAGCACAGCTTCTCAGCCTTCACTCTTCTGGACTCTAGGCATTCATTTAACATTTCTCTTTACTGTTTACTGTTCTCTTTACTGTTCTCTTGTTTCTATGATTTTGCTATCCTCTTGATTCTGTTTTTCTGATCACTCATCTTGTGTCCTTGATGGTGTATTTTTTCCTTCTTCTAAATGGTAACATTGCTTGTTTAGTTAGACAAATATCCATGTACTTGCCATGTATCTTAGGACAGTCTGGTAAGGAAGACAGGATTCAGTCCTGGGCCAGTCCTCTTGGACTTCTTTTTTCTGTGGCTTCGTTGCTAGCTTTCTGTGGATGACCCCTATTATTTATCTCCTGAGCTTCATCCCGGTTGCTGGGAGATTTCTGTAGGGAAATTTGCCTTTCCTCTAAATTCAGGATGTCTCAAATTTGACACCACCGTCCTCTTAAATGTGTTCTCCTTCCTGACTTCTTTGTCAGTGACACAGTCTCCTCTTCCTCATTTTCCAGGCTTTTAACCTTAATCAGTTTTGACTCTGCCTTCAGTTATCCCTAAACCCAACAGTTTACCAAGATGAGTTAATATGTTGTTTCTAACTTTGTTTCTTCCCCTAGACCTTACTTTCAGTATTTTGCCCAAATCTTTTCTCAGTTTGGATTTACTTTACTGCAACTGTTCTTTCTCCTTTTAGACTCTTCATTATATTTCATCCTGCTGCTGCCCAGTTAATGTGCTTAACACAACATTGAGCCAGTCATTCCCCATCCTCCCAAATATGGTTCCCTTGCCTACAGTGCGAAGTCTGCATCCTTAACCTTACTGCAGACCTTACCCCATAAAGCTGATGTGCTCTAGGAACCTCATATCCTCATGTACTCTTGCATGATCCCTTTGCTGCAGACTGGCTATTTGTACCTTACCTATTGCTGTGGTAAAAGCTACCATCGGACTGACTGCTTTGTACTTATACTCTGCCAGATGCTGGATGCTTTACACCCCTTGTCTTATTTATAACCTCCTGAGAACTGTGTAAGATAAATAGGGCTTATTGTAGCTTGCTACTGAATCATACAATATTTGTACATTATTTAACTTCTGAGCCTCAAGTTCTCTCCCTTAGTGAAATAAGTCACCTATGAATCAGAATATCTGTGAGGTAGAAAGTGTTTTGGAAACTAAAAAGCTCCCCTACAGATACAAGGTATTAGTTTACTGAACTTTGTAGTCCAGGAAACTACTGTTTTATTTTGCTCTCCTGATTTTTTAACATTTTATTGTAGAAAAATTTCAGCATGTAAAAAGATAGAATAGTGAAATGAATCCCTGTGTACTTATCACCCATCCTCAACATTTATCAAACCATGGCATTCTTGTTCTAGAACTTGTCCCTCCTGTGCTGGATAATTTAAAGGAAATCCCAGATATATTATCATTTTACTGAGAGCCTCATAAGGGAAAATTTATTCTTTCAAGGAGTCAAATTATAAGCAAACGTCAGGGTCACAAGTCTTCATTGGTGTACGAATACCTATTCCAGGGTTCCCAGGTGGAGTTCCCAAAAGTCAGGATTTGGGTTGAGGGCTTGTTATCTGAGATCTGGTTAATATTTTAAAACATAAATACAAATCATTTATCACTGACAATGGCCACACAGGGTAATGATCACTGTACATTTTTAGACATACTTTTCAAAACATGGCTCTAAAGGAGAGGGTGCGGTGATAGTCATCCCATGTAGAAAAACAAAAGGGGCCATTAGTGAAAAGATTTGGAAAAAGAGTTGGTCATTACCGTATAAAGTAATTTAATGTAAGAGAGAAAAGATAATGATTACCATGGCCTTCTTTCTCTTCCACCTCTCCCCTACCATCTTAGACTGTAAGGCTAAGGGAGCATCCTTTCCTGAGCTACTCACTCCTACCATCAGTCTTGGTTCCACTTTTCCACTGGGATTCGTGCTTATCTAAGAGATGCAGTACTGGAGTTGTGATAATCCATATTAGGTTTATGAAAAAATACATATGGCTTCCCAAGAACCATTTTGCAAAATACAATAGAGTATGATGCAGTTTTTTTTTCTTTTTAATATTTATTTTGGTGAATATTTCAGCCAAGCTGCAGTTTCAGCTCAGGCCTCATCAAATGCCAACCCAGCCCAGCCTGCTGCCTCACAACCTCTAAATCTGGCACATGTTCCTGGCGAAGAACCCCCACCAGCTCCAAACCTAGTGGGCCAAGAAAATCGACCCATGAATGAGAATGTTCAAATGAATGCACAGGGAGGTCCAGTGCTAAATGAAGAAGACTTCAATCGAGACTGGCTAGACTGGATGTACACGTTCTCACGAGCTGCAATTCTCCTTAGCATTGTATACTTCTATTCTTCTTTTAGTCGGTTTATCATGGTAATGGGAGCCATGCTACTGGTTTATTTGTGAGTGATGCTTGTTAACTTTTTGTGCTTTCTTTTAAGTATTTTCTAAAACTGTTGACAGAATTTGGCATGCAGTAGTCTGTCATGACTCTTGAGTGAAGGAATAGTAGTTTTGGACTCCAGAGTAAGAGTAAGAATAAGACGTTTATCAGAACTGTCTCCAAGCAGATTTTTCTTTTACTGTCTTTCATAAAAATTAATTCATTTAGACATGCTCTATCAATTATTTAGAACTTGAAGTGTCTGATGCACTTTTGCATAAGGATAGTTTTTTTTAGTTAAAGTTATCAATAAGAAGGAAGACCTATAGGAATAGGTCAGACTTTTTTTCCTAAGTAGACTTTTTCTTGCCCCCCTTTACTCCAAGAGGCAAAGAAGTAATGTAGTTGAATTTCATTTTGAAAAATATTGGGAAAGATGTTATGACTCTCAATATGTTAAGACATTAAGACAGCTAAGTTCGTTGATTAGATATCTAGTATAGAACCAGCAAAGCCCATGATAGATTTTTAGACTTAAGTTGATTCCTGTTTTGTTCTCATGTCTTTGAGAGGGGCAGTTCTTGGCCCTAAGTAGGAAATTTGGTCTTTTTATCTATTATAGTGGAAATAATTTTTCTTTTGTAGGACACTAATGTTTTAGAGCATTACAAATAAAAACAGTTGCGACTTCTTTCCTTTTCTCTTTATTTTACTGAACAGACACCAAGCTGGATGGTTTCCTTTTAGGCAAGAAGGAGGTCAGCAACAGGCTCCCAACAATAATGCGGAAGTTAACAATGATGGGCAAAATGCAAACAACCTAGAACTTGAAGAAATGGTATGCTAATGAGGCTTTCATATACTTCAAATATAAATATTCCTCAGCAGTGTAAGAAACCAACATGATAAGAGAATCTTTGGGCATTCCACAAGTTTTTGTGGAATGGCACGGGAAGAAAAGTTAACATATAAAATTGTATGATTTTTTTCTGGGAGAACTTAGAATATAATACTGAATCAGTCGTATATTTGAATTAAGTAGGGGGTTCCTGGGTGTCTCAGGTGGTTAAGCATCTGAGTCTTAAATTTGGCCCACATCACGATCTCAGGGTTGTGAGATAGATCCCTGTGTCAGGCTATGCACTCAGCGGTGTGGCTGCTTAAGATTCTCTCTCCCTCTCCCTCTGCTCCTCCCCCATGCTCACTTGCTCTCTCTCTCTCAGACAAACAAACAAAACCCAAAAAAGAGTTAAGCAGGAAGAATTAGCATTATTCTTCCTGAAAATAGCCTAGAAAGAAAATTATGTACACTGTAAGAATTTATTTGCTTAAATTGGCAGTTATCCCTTTGAAGGTGAACACTGAGGAATTTATCAATTTTGGATTTAACAAAGATTTCTAATGACCAGATATGTAACACTTCCTTATTACATGCTCATATTCCTTTTCTGTAGGGAAGGATTTAATTCTTTCTTTTTCTGTCATGAGTTAATAATACTAACTTCAAATCCCTTAGGAGAATATTTCTTGTTTTGTTTGAAAGGAGCGTCTTATGGATGATGGGCTTGAAGATGAGAGTGGAGAAGATGCAGGTGAAGACGCCAGTGCAGTTCAAAGGCCTGGATTAATGGCATCAGCTTGGTCTTTTATCACCACCTTCTTTACTTCACTGATACCAGAGGGGCCTCCCCAGGTTGCCAATTAGACCTGAAAAACTGTGCCAGCTACAAAGGAGGGTCTGACTTTAGGAAAGTGTTTTAAATAACAGTGCAATTTCAAAAAAATTTATTACTTTCTTTTCATCATCATGTACAGAGGTGTTTTTTTCTTTAAGCTTCTCATGCATATGAATATTTTAAGCACAAATGGACTACTAAATGTGTGATTTCTTTTTTAAGATCCTAACAGAACATAGTATAACAATATTGGTCTTCCAGGTTTTGTTAATTTCAATTATGTATATTATATCAAGGCAGATCTATTTGTGTGTCTTATTTCTTTAAAGAGCTGCTTCACATGTAAATGTCTATAGCCAATAGCCCAGCCCTTCAGTGTATAATTTGAATAAATATATCTATTTTCTGTGAATTATCCTGAAAGTTTTAAACAGAATGACCTCATAGTTTTTAATAAAGAATATTATTTACCTAAAATGTGCTAGCAGCATCTTGCCCAGCCATAAAGCAATAAACTTCTCAATAATCTTAATTTTGACATTTGGATAAATAATGAAAACTTTCTATTTTAAGGGCATGTATCCCATCAATTGGAATTAGTACCTTAAAAAAAAGGCAGCTCTTCAATGGAATTAATAGTGATATAAATGTTTGATACAGGCAGTACTTTTATAAAATATGCTGGAAATTGCTCCCTGTAATTTTTTTAAATAAAAGGTCAATTATGGTAAACTGTCTTATGGGATATTTGTTTTGACCCTTCACTAATATACCCATTACATGTAAAAATCTATGTAAATTTCAGTAGTTGCTGAAGTCTTATAGGTCATTTTCACCTCTTTGTGTTCCAGATGGATATCTCTTAGTTCTCAGTCTGAAACCCTGATAGTCTGTTTAAAAATCCAGAGCATATTATGCTTAGCGAAATAAGTCAACTGGAGAAAGACAACTATCATATGATCTCCCTGATACGAAGAAAGGGAGATGCAACGGGGGTGGGGGTTAATGTGGTAGGAAAAGAAAAAATGAAACAAGATGGGATCAGGAGGGAGACAAACCAAAAGAGACTCTTAATGTCATAAAACAAACTGAGGGTGGTGGGGGTGGGGAGAGGGGTTGGGAGAGGGTGGTAGGGTTACATTATATGTTTAAATAAAAAAGCTTAAAGAAAAAAAAAGATATTTTTGACAAAATAAAAAAAAATAAAAAAAATAAAAATCCCTGTGAAAGCCAATTCAGTATTTCATACAAAAGGAGTAAGTTTCTCATAGACAAGCGAGGATGGGAGAACTTAGTGTGCAAGAACTTCACCTCACAGGAAATGTATTATAAAGTTATATGTGGTACTGGTCTGGTAATACATGATTAGATAAGAGAACAAAATAGAAGATTAAGAAAACAAATTATTTCCTAAGTTGTTTACTTACAATGATGAAAGTGACATTTCAAGGGATAACTGGTTAACCCTTTGAAAAGTGAAATTAGATTTCTGTTTATAGATGTCAGTCAAAACATCATGATTCAGGGGCGCCTGGGTGGCTCAGTGGGTTGGGGCCGCTGCCTTCAGCTCAGGTCGTGATCCCAGGGTTGTGGGATCGAGCCCCGCATTGGGCTCTCTGCTCTGCGGACAGCCTGCTTCTTCCTCTCTCTCTTCCTGTCTCTCTGCCTACTTGTGATCTCTGTCTGTCAAATAAGTAAATAAAATCTTTAAAAAAAAATCATGATTCAGTACGAGCAATTGAACATGCAAATACTAACAGAAAACATAGGTGAATACTTCTATAATATTGGGGTGACAAAATGCCTTTATGGCAGAATTCCAAAAGAAAAGGTTGCTATGTATATAATATTTTGACATACATAATTAAAAGGCAAACAATTAGGGGGAAAAAGATTAAAAGGATAGTAATAAGTAAGTCTTAAATTTTGCTAAAAGAAGACAGTGTCCCAGTAAGGAAATGGGCAAGGATACTCTCTAGTCAGTTTGGACTGGGTGGATTACACAACAAACATTAGTTTCTCACAGTTTTTGAGGCGAAGAAGTCCAAGATCAAGGTGCTGGCAGATTCTGTGTCTGGTGAAGGCCCTCTTCTTGGCTTGTAGATGACCATCTTGCTATATTCTCATATGGCAGAGAGCAGAGCAGAAGTGTGCTCTCTTGCATCTCTTCTTACAGGGCACTGATCCTATTCCTGAGAGCTCTGGTCTCATGCCCTAATTACCTCCCAAAGACCCTACCTCCTAATAATATCACATTGGGGGTTGGGATTTCAACACGAATTTTGGGGGAGGGGGACACACATTATGTCTGTAACAGATACAAATATGGGCAATAAATATGAAAACAGCTGTAATGAGTCTCAAGGTTAAAACTATAACATTATTAAGGTAATAATACTCAGTGTAGGTGAAGCTGTAGGGGAATATAAAATAGTATATAGCCTTTCCAACAAGTACCAAATTTTCAAAGTGTACACAGAATCATTCAGTGTCATCCTATTGTTACTGGAATAAAGATCAGATTCCTTAACATGTTTACAAAGTTCTGAAAGGTTGGATCCTTGGACCCTCTCAGTCTCTGCTCATCATTAATGCCTCTGTTTGAGCTAGGCTGGTCTTCCAATCCCAGTACTCTCTCCTTCCAGCCCTGAGACTTATAAATTGTTCTTTTTGCTCAGAACACAGTCTCTTCCTTTTTTTTTTTTTCCTTGTTAACATTTACTAATTCATGAGATAATTCATGAGATCTGAGCTAATGGCCAGTTCTGTAGAGAAGCTTTTCCCTGGCAGCATTGTTCTTCACATATTACACCATTGCAATTTACATTTATTTCCTCTTGTCTCTCCCACAAGATATGAGGACTATGAGGTAGGGGACATATGCTCATTATTACATCTCCAGTCCTTGAAGAGTGCCCAGTAATTAGTTTGATACTGAATGAGTGATTGAAAATGTGCATACGCTTTGTGTTTTTTTGTTTGTTTGTTTATTTTTTCTGCATACCCTTTGAAACAGCAAAAGTTTGAAAAGATATGGTGCATGTGTGAGATTTAGCTTTAAGATACTCATTCCATTGTTTAACAGGAAAGAACTAGAACTGATAGATGTTCAACTGGGTGAGCTATGGTACATTTGTATACTGTTTGGATCACGATTAGGGATGGCTTCTTTCAGGGCTTATGGGAGAGAGTGCATCCAGAGGGAGGGTCTGGATTTTAACCTGGAAGCTAAATAAATAAACTGTTAAAGCTATAAGAAACGCTTCATGGGTCATATCCTAAACCAGAATGGGTGGGTAGGATAAGAATGCAGAGATAATGAGACAGATTAGTCTTTCTTTTGTTGGGAGCTAGAGGTGGGAGAATTGGAGCCATAGAATTCATAGAGGGGAACAGCATTGCAGGGGACACCCATGTGAAGGAAATGAACAGGTCACTGTATCCTAGCCATAGATTGGGGCTAAGGAGAAAAATATAAGTCATAGACGCATGCCCCTTCTAAGGGGTGGCTAAGGATTCTAAGAACAATGGAATGTGTTGCTGGATTTTAATGATTTTTCTCTACATTATTAATTCCTTCTTGTTAGGCTCACTTTTGGTGAGTCTTTGTCAAAACCTGCAGCCCAGTGTCGGCTGTGCTTTAGAGGATTAAGGGAGGAGCTGTGTCCATACTGGGGCCAGACGGTGCCTAGGGGGCTGTGGTAGCTTGGAGATGGTTTCCAGATGGCAAAAGAGCAGCACAGCAGCCTAGACACCAGTCTCTAGGTCAAGTGCTGACTAGCAACAGCCAGAATGGATTTGTGGAATATAAATACTTCCTAGGACTTCTGTTCCTTACACATCACAATAAAGACTAGACTTTGTACAGCCAAGCAGTATGGGTGAGAGGGTAAAAGGAAAGGGTGATCCTCAGGGCTGGAGAGTTGGAGACAATTCTTGCCATAGTTTGGTGGCATTGTCCAATGCCACCATCCATTGTTTCTCTGACTGGTTTTCTGGCTCCATCATCACTATTGAAATTTGGCTTTTCAAATGAGGAGAGAAAAGACCATGTTTGGATCCTCAGCTATACAGTCCTGGGGGCCGTTTTTGCTTCACAGTGGAGAGACTAAGCTGTGTGGGTTTATAGATCAGTTTTCTGTAAGTCTGGCATAAATCAGACCATCAGGCCTGTCATATCTAAAATTTCATTGCTGGGTCTGCAAAACTGCACCAGGCTCTGGAATGTAGTGTTCTTAATGACAGAGTTTTTCCTGGGAGTCCCAATGTGGCTAAACTCACCTCTCCATGTGGCATCATATGCTGTAACTGTAACCTGGGAAAGTGAAATAAATTGGCCACATGGTGAGTACAAAACATGCTTCTGGTATTTTCTATCTTACATAAATATAGTTTGGATGTTTCAATACTTCAAGAATTAAAAGTACTTTAAACATTTTTTTGAAATTTTTTGCACAGTAGGAACATTGAACATGAGATCTAGACTATTAACATATTTTTTTTTTTAAGATTTTATTTATTTACTTGACAGAGAGAAAGAGATCACAAGCAGGCAGAGAGAGGGGGTAAAGCAGGCTCTCCACTGAGCAGAGAGCCTGACGCGGGGCTCGATCCCAGGACTCTGAGATCATGACCTGAGCCAAAGGCAGAGGCTTAACCCACTGAGCCACCCAGGCGCCCCTATTAACAGATTTTTAAGTATACAATACAGTAGCATTTAAAAACATTTAAGACATTTGGGACGCCTGAGTGGCTCAGTTGGTTAAGTGGCTACCTTCAGCTCAGGTCAGGATCCCAGCGTCTTTGGATGAGTCCCGCATTGGGCTCCTTGCTCAGCAGGGAGCCTGCTTCTCCCTCTGCCTCTGCCTGCTACTCTGTCTGCCTGTGCTTGTTCGCTCTCTCTCCCTCTGTCTCTGACAAATAAATAAATAAAATCTTAAAAAAAAACCAAACATTTAAGACATTTAAATGATGCTTGTGTTGTGAAGCAGTGTAAGCCTTTTATTAAAATACTATGGAAACTTTGAAATAAAGGCTTTTCTTACAAAGAGAACCCAGAATAACTAGTTAGGGTTCTTGTTCCTTAGCACCTGGAGCTTCTCTGTGTCCAGGAGTCATAGTAAGCAGAAAGCTATTCCCAGCACAATGAGGTCTCAGCCCTAATATGGGGAGGACAGCAAAAGATCTGTCTCCCTTTTCCAGAGCAAATCTTGATAGTTACTTTCTCTCATTACACTTGGATACATCCTTGAGGCTATAGTCTAGGAGGACTAATTTCATGCATCCTACTTCTTGGATCCTGCTGCTAAATTTTCTCCTACTCCAATTGTTTTATTTTCCAAAATGAACATAGGAATGCCCGCTTAAACTATTTCATACAGTGCAGTAAGCCATTCCATCCAAGGTTCAAAAGCCATAGGAAAGTTGGAAAAATTAAGATCTGTGTTGGATCTTTACCAGCTACCACCCCTCACAAAGGATGCATAAGAGAAAGCTGGGTGTTTTGTGTTAATTTATGTAAATTATTATAGAACTTTGAAAACAGTTATCACTAATATTTGAATAACATTTGAATATTTGCTATATTCCTGGCTCTCTGCTCTACCTGCATCTTAAAAAAAATTTTTTTTTCTTAAAACAACTCAAGGTAGGTGCTATTGTTAACTTCTGTTTTTCCAGATGAGGACACTAAGACACAAAGAAGTTAAATAGCTCAATAAGGTCCCATAGCTAGTAAGTGACACAGTCAAGATTTGAACTTGTTTATTTTACTTCAGAACTTGAATTCTTTAAAATTAATTATTCAGGGGCACCTGGGTGGTTCAGTGGGTTAAGCCTCTGCCTTTGGCTCAGGTCATGATCTCAGGGTCCCAGGATCGAGCCCCACATCCGGCTCTCTGCTCAGCAGGGAGCCTGCTTCCCCTCTCTCTCTGCCTGTCTCTCTGTCTACTTGTGGTCTCTCTCTCTGTGTCAAAGAAATAAAATCTTAAAAAAAAAAGGACTCTATCTTTAAAAAAAAAATAAATAAAATAAAATTAATTATTCAACTAAGGGATGTGGAGTTCAGCTTCCCGCAATGGGTGATTAGCTTGTTTTGCACCAACCCTTCTGCTGAGAAAACTAGAAAAGTCAGAACACGTGTGGCTAATAAGACCTCAGAGAGCTACCAAGAAAGCAAAGGCCAGTATTCCAGACAGGTGTGATCTACATTTGGTGCCACTTTTTCCGACCTGAAAGCCTTGTTCAGTCAAGCATAGTGGCTGGGAAGCGGCACAAAAATTTTTGGGAGACTCATGGGTAACAAAAACTAGAGTCCAGGATGCACTGAGAGGAAGTGATTTTGAGCACCCCAGGCTTTCTATTGGTACCCAAAAAGGGCTACCTACCCCTCCAGTACACAAACCAGAAATGGGCCTGTTCTCACAGGGAGCAAAGCCCAGTCTCAAACCACCTCCCCCCCTTACTGAATGAGGCAACTTGCACCAAACCCGGTGGAAGATAACATGTAGTTTCTCAAATTTCTCTACAGTTTTTTTTTTTTTGAATTCTGTTCATTAATAAAAGGTAACTAAGAACACAGAAACATAGGATTTGACTAAAATGAGAAACTGAATAGAAACAGGCCCTCAGAAAATTCAGGTATCCAGCATTATCTGACAGACCTTAAAGAGAGCTGGGATTAAAGTATTCAAAGAACGGAAGGTTCCGGCCCAAGATGGCGGCGTTGGAAGAGCCCGAACTCGCCGAGCACTCCACCCGAGGCGCCGGATTTCACGGATTTATCAAGCAGTTCCTCCTGAGGAAGACTTGAGGGCCCACTGAACAGCTCTGGCTCAACAAAAGAAGGCAAAAGAACCAGCAGGAGAGACGGAGACAAGGTAAGGCGAGAACCCCAAGCCGCCAGCGCTGCGAACGGCCACGGGGAGGGCGAGTGCGGTCGGGCCGGGAGCAGACGCCTGTCTCGGGCACGTGGGAAAAGTCGGAGTTGAAGAGGGCGACTGGCATAGAAAAGTCAGTTCTAGGACTCGGCCATGAGGCCCAGAGTTGCTGGATGGCTCTGCGGTGGGAGCAGCTGGCCAGGGGTCCACGTTCCCCCTCTGCCCTGAGGGCACAGGCAGAGCGCCCTAACCTGCCTGCCGCCTCGCGAGCCCTGGGTCCCCAGCTTGCTCCAGCCCCAGCCGTCCTCTACGGCGGCCTCGGGGCGCTGCACACAGGGACACCCCTGATTAGTGCTCACTACAGCCGCAGCCTTCCGGCTAAGGAGATGGGCTGACGTCGGAACGCTCCAGCCCTGAGCTCACCACCTCAGCTTCAGACGGCTTCCTAGAGCAACCCCTGCTCAGAGCGCTCAAGAACATAACGGCTGACCTCTCCTTCAGATCTAGCTGCCCTTCCCAGATGCCCCCAGCGCCGCGTGCTTGGGAACCCTCAACCCTCTTGCCAGGACACTCCCTGTGGGGAGTATCACCTCTTACCTGCACTGGCCTTGGCTCCAGTAGTCAGGCCCTGAGCTGAGCACCCTGGGACACCGTGGTTTGCACCCAGTTCAGCCTGAGCTATCCCACGAGGTCGCCTTCAGTGTGGAGAGCCCCAGAACAACCCCTTGGCAACCACTGCGTTTCAGCTGTCTTGCTAGGGTGCGGTTTGCACAGAGCCCAGGGACCTCTGCCTACCCTAGCTTTAGCAGTCCCGCTAGGGCTTCCTTGAGCGGAGCGCCCAGAACCCTCTGGCCTGGGCCCTGCCTTGGCTCCAGTCACCCCTCCAGCGCATCCTTTGTGTGATGAGTCCTAGAATACCCCAGTTTACGCTCATTTCAGCTAGAGCTATGTTGCCAAAGTGCTCTCTGTGCAGAGAGCCCTGGATTCCCCTGGCTGGTACTCACTTTAAATTCAGCTGTCCTGCCAGGACACCCTCTGTGTAGAAGTCCAGGGATCTCCCAGCCTACACACTGCTTCAGCTCCAGCTGCCCCAGCAGGGTACTCCTGCAGAGAATGCCCCATAGCCTCTGGCTTGCACCCACTTCAGCTTTAGCTGTTTTCCCTGTACCCGCTGTGTACAAAGGCCCAGGACCTCCTGACCTGTACCTTGGCTCAGCCAGCCTGCCAGGGCACCCTCTACACGGAAAGCCCCCAGGGCACCCCAGATAACACCCACTTCAGCTTCAGCTATTGTGCTAAGGTGCTTTCTGTGTGTAGAGCCTCAGAATATCCCAGCTTGCACTCACTTCAGCCTTAGCTGCTCTATCAGGGCACCTGCTGCATGGAGAACCATGGGACCCCTAGCCCATCCACCCATAGCTCCAGCCAGTCAGCAAATTCACCAGGCACACACAGTCTACTCAGGAGATGACCACATGCAAGACCATTCCTTCAGGTTTAGGAGAAGTAGCTCTTCTGTGTAATCCATAGAAATAAGCACAGAAAGCCAAGCAAAATGGGGAGATGTAAGAATACGCTGCAAAAGAAAGAATAAGACACAACCTCAGAAAAAGAACTAAATGAAATGGAGATAAGCAATATGCCTGCTAAAGAATTTAAAGTAATGATTGTAAAGATACTGGGCTGCAGAGAGGAGGGAGTGGAAGGACTCAGTGAAACTTCTAGTAAAGAGATAGAAAATATAAAAAAGAATCAGAATTGATTATTTTTTACAAAATACACCAGAAATAAAAAATATGCCAGAGGGAATCAACAGCAGATTAGCAGATGTAGAAGAATGGATTAGCAATTTGGAAGAGAGGGTAATGAAAAGTACCCAAGCTAAAAAAAAAAAAAAAAAAGAATAAAAAAACGTGAGGATGGGTTAAGGGATCTCTTAGCCGACATCAAGTGAACAAACATTCACATTATAGCGGTCCTAGAAAGAGAAGAAAGAAAAGGGCAGAAAACTTATTTGAAGGAATAATAGCTGAAAATTTCCCTAACTTATGTAAGGAAACCATCCGTAAAACAGAAGACAATCTACTGAATGGGAGAAGATATTTGCAAATGATATATCTGATAAAGCATTAATATCCTAAATATATAAAGAACTCATACAATGCAACACTAAAGAAAATCAAATTAAAAAAATGGGCAGTGGACTTGAATAGACACATTTCCAAAGAAGACATCTAGGTGGCCAAGAGACACATGAAAAGATGTTCAACATCAACAGTCATTGGGGAAATGCAAATCAAAATCCCATGGAACTATTACCTTATACCTGCCAGAGTGGCTAAAATAAAAAACAGAAGACAGTGTTGGTGAGGATGTGGGGAGAAAGGAACCCTGGTACACTGCTGGTGGGAATGCACACTGGTGCAGCCACTGTGGGAGACTGTATGGAGCCTCCTCAAAAAATTAAAAACAAAAAATTACTCAAATACTATTGAGTATTTATCCAAAGAGAATAGAAACACTATTTTGAAAAGATATGTTTATCTTTTTACCCCTATGTTTACTGCAACATTATTTATAATAGCGAAGATACAGAAGCAACCTAAGTGTCTATTGATAGACAAAAGGATGAAGACACACACAAACACATGCACACACACACACACAGGACTATTATGCAGCCATAAAAAGGATGAGATCTTGCCATTTGTGACAACATGGATGCTCTTAGAGGCTATTATGCTAAGTGAAATAAGTCATATTGAGAAAGATATATGATTTCACTTATACATGGAATATTAAAAAAACATGAACAAGGAATCAAAAAGCAGAATTGGACCCTTTAATACAGAGAATAGACTGATGGTTACCAAAGTGGAGGTGGGTAGAGGCATGGGCAAAATGAGTGAAGGGGAGTGGGAGATACAGTCTTCCAGCTATAGAATGAATAAATCAGGAGGATAAAAGCTACAGCATAGGGAATATAGACAATGGTATTGTAATAATGTCCAATGGGGACAGATGGTAGCTACACTGTGGTGAGCAGAGCATACGAAGAAAATCACACCAATTACTTCCTAGTAAAAGTGCTGAAAAAAAGACAAATTTTAAAAGTAGGCAGAGAAAAACTTTCAAAGAAGCAATAGTAAGTAAGCCTAATAGGTGATATTTTCGAAGAGCTGAAAGAAAACTACAGCCAACGTGGGAGACTATTCGCAACAAAAATATCCTTCAAAAGACATTTTCAGGCAAATGAAGGTAGACTTTGTCACCATCTGGAAGTACCAAAAGTACCAAAAGAAAACAGTAATGGGTGTTTCAGCATAAGGAGAATGGCCACAGATCACTCGGAGGAGCAGAAAGGAATAAAAAAGCAGTGGGAAGGTAAATGTGTGTACAAATCTAAAAAGATACTGCCATAAAATGGGAATTTCATGCTTCATGGGGTCTTACATATATAATGAACTACAAAAGTAGCCCATACATCTGATGGGAGGTAAATAGAATTGAATATCCTGAGGTCCTTAAATTGTCTTGGAAATGGAAATGTTAAAGACACTAATTTATATTAGGAAATAGTAAAGCAAGGTACATATTTCGATTTCTATGGTATTTACTAAAAGAATAACTAAAATGTAAACCAAACAGTTAATAGAAGGGGAATATGACATTTAAAAAAATTTAAATAAAGGCAAGAAAAGAGAAAAGAGGCACATAGCACAGATGGGAACAAGTGGAGCAAACAGTAAAGTAGATTTAAATATGAATGCATCAATATTTACAACATTCATAAATGGACTAAATGGTACAATTTAAAGTCCATATTGCCAATGGATAAAGAACAAAACCCAATTCTATGAGACTTAAAAACAACAAGTGTGAAGTATAAGGATATGGAAAGGTTGAAAGTAAAAGAGTGCTTGAAAATGCCTTCCCATGCAATTATGAATCAACAGGAAGCTGGTGTATTTAGTATCCAAAGCAAACTTTAAGGTAAGAAGCATTACTGGAGTAAGAGGGATATTTCATAGGGTGAGAAGATTCACTTTACAAGGAAGGTGCAGCTCTCTGGGGGTTTGAGCTGTTTATGAAGCCCAGATAGGCTGCCCAGGTCCCGCTGCATCTTGTTCTGGCCCAGGAAGCTAACAGTTAAGAAGAACGAGACTCAAAGTAACCATTTGGAGATAGAGTGCAGGGTTGTGTGTGTGTGTGTGTGTGTGTGTGTGTGTATGTTTTAGGGGAAATCTTAAGGGACAGTAGTAGCATTCAAAAGGACAAGAAACATAATGTGTAACATTTTCTTTTTATAAATCAAATAAATGCTGGCACTCCCAGCCCTGCATTTTTGGGTCAGTAACATTAAGAAATATTATTAATTAAATCACACTCATCAAATGTTGACTCTTCTAGGTGCCTTGCAGGTATTCCTTCATTTAAATTTCACAACAACCTTAGGAGGTAGGTATGTTTATTACCATTTCTGTTTTACAGATGGAAAAGCCAGTAACTGGCAGGGCTGGTATTCAAAACAAGGCAGTCCCCTGTCACAGTCTCTGCTCTAAGCACTATGCTGTCTGGCTTCTGGATTTTACAGCGTGTCTGGCTTTTTGGATAAATGTTATCATACCTCTCATGAACTGTCTCTTTCTTTTCAATGACAGTTTTCAATGAAATTGCGCACAAGGGCGTAGAGAGGAGCATAAGAGGGAAATGCATATTTGTTGGGGGCCTACTATGAACACAGGGCTCATCAAGGTATGTTAGAACTACCTTAAATGTAATTATATTACCCTCATTTTAAATGTGAGGAAAATAAGGGTCAGTGACATTCAGAGGCTGAACAAGCTGCATTGAATATGAACAGAGAAGGGATTCTCTCCTGGTCCATCTGACTCCAAAGTCTCTCTGCCCAATAAACCACATTGACTTGTCATACTATGAAATTAGTCAACCGATTAAATCTTGGCATGTTGCTTCTTCAAGGTTATCAACTTCTGCGGAATAACTGGTCTTCTGCCTCTGATAACAACTGGTCTTCTGCCTCTGATAACAGCAACTGGAGAGGCAGGGAAGAGCATTGTTGCACTTCCTTATTTCAGCACTAGATGGTGGTGTGCCACTGTGTATCTCTACTGCTGGGCGTTAGAGGAAGGTTGCTTAGGGCTTGGGGGCACTGTGGGGCAGGATGCTATGTCACAGTGGCATGAGAAAGCATGTGAGAGAGGATCCCCTCTCTTGGACCTGATAGTCTGGTCTTTTCTGCTAAACGTGGGGAAGGCTGGAGACCGTGGTCCCCAGTCAGCTTCAGGACGCGTGGTTCTGACAGCCTGGTCTTCTCTCAGTGTTGGGTTGAACTCCACAAGCCCTGCTGAGTGGACTTGGGCACACACTTACCCACGGTGGGGCCCCCCTACCTCTGAAGTTCCTGCACATGAAGTGAGCTTTTTGGGCTTCTAGGAGCTTGGCACTATGGTAGAGGCTCAGGAGGCCTTAGCGTTAAAACTGGGTGCAGGACAGTCCTGCCCCTGCTCAGCCACTTCCTTATTCTCCTCTTGCTCCTGGGGATTCACTTGAGGTGACTGCGTCCTCTCAGGTAAGAACCCATATCACGGTTCTTCCCTGATGTGCTGGCAACGATCTGAAGAACTGCCTTCAATGAAACTGTTTTTGGGGAGAATGCCATAGACTCCATGGGTTTAACGGTTTTACTCTGTTCAAAAGGGCTAAGGATATGAAAGACAAAGACAGAGGAACAGCCCCAGATTGGAGATGTGGCAGCTAAATGCAGTGTGTGATCCTGGACCAGAAAAGGGGCATTAGTGGGGCAGTGGGTGACATTTGAAGAGAGTTTGTAGATTAATGAATAGTATTCCTTCCAAGTTAGCATCTTGGTTTTGATCATTATGGCTATGTAAAATGTTAACATTTAGGAACAATGGGGGAAGGGTGTACTGTTTTTGCAAATTGTTGCCTGGAATTATTTCAAAATTGAAGGTTCAATAGGAAAAAATTCTAGAAAAACATGACCTTAATATTATTATGGAATGTTTCAAGCATACAGAAAAATGCAGAGAATAATAACGGCTTGTGCAGGTGCCTCAGGGGTGCTGGAGGGGGTGCCAGAGAGGCAAGTGGTTCCGGAAGGAGCTAAGCATTGCTGTCACTATCTTCCTGTGTGCAGAGCTGACTGCTGGTGGTTGAATCAGACCTTTATTTTTCAGGTGAGGGTCATTTAAATTTTTGACAACCTCTATTTTGGGCAAATTCACAGAAAACTCACCAATAAGACCACAGTTTTTGGTAGTGAGATAACACCCTCTACCTCATGCCATATATCCACAGTTCCCTTGGGAGACATTTTTCTTCAGCCTTCAGCTCTTATTACAGGGATTTAATTATTACTGTCTAAAACTCAAGCATATAGATAAAAGTGGCCACAATTGCTTGATACTTCTTTGATCTTTTCCTTTAGCTTCTTTAACTTGAAAAAATGAATGTTTAATTTTGGAACAGTTTTAGATTTACAGAAAAAATTGCAAAGATAGTGCAGAGAGTTCCTGTGTCCCCTGTACCCAGTTTCCACCATTATTTCCCCCATTACCGCTGACCCTAGTAGGGTACATTTATTGCAATTAACAGACCAATACTGATATGTAGTTATTCACTAAAATCCATACTTTATTCAGATTTCCTTAATATTTACCTAATGTCCCTTTTCTATTCCAGAATCCTCTCTAGGATATCACATTACATTTAGTTGTCTTGTCTACTTAAACTAAGCTCTGACAGTTTCTCAGACTTCGCTTGTTTTTGATGACCTTAACAGCTGGAGAGGTACTGGTCAGGTATTTTATAGGATGGCCCTCCTTTGGGATTTGTCTGATGTTTTTCTCACTAGACTAGGGTCAAATGTGTTTTGGGGGATAATCATAGAGGTAAATTGCCCTTTTCTTCACATCATATCAGGAGTACATTCCATCAACATGACTTATCACTCTTTTTTTTTTTAAATTTTTTAAAGATTTTATTTATTTATTAGTTAGAGAGAGAGAGAGAGAGCACAGGCAGACAGAGAGGCAGGCAGAGGCAGAGGGAGGAGCAGGCTCCTTGATGAGCAAGGAGCCCGATGTGGGACTCGAACCCAGGACGCTGGGATCATGACCTGAGCCGAAGGCAGCCGCTTAACCGACTGAGCCACCCAGGCGTCCCATGACTTATCACTCTTGATGTTGACTGTGATCACCTGGTTGAGGTAGTGGTTTGTCACATGTCTTCACTGTAAAATTATTTCCTTTCCATACTCTGCTCTTTATAAGGAAGTCACCATGTATAGCCCACACTTAAGTTGTAGGGAGCTCTATTCCACCACTTGCAGATGGAGTATACTACATAAATTAGAATTCTTCCACATGCAAGATTTGTCTCTTCTCTCCCATTTATTTTCCAGTCATTTATTTATGTCCATTGGGTTCATGGATCTTAACATATTTTATACTTTGGGTTTTAATCCAATGCTACTTTATTTTGCTGCTCAAATTGTTCCAGCTTTGGCCATTGTGAGTGCTTTTAGTTGGTTCCTGTGTCCCTTTGGCATATTCCCATCACTGGGATTTTTCTTTTGAACTGGAATTTTTCTTTTTTTTTTTTTTCCCTTTCTTCCCTTACTTCCTGGCATAACAAGGTGCTCCAAGCTCATCTTGCAAATGTCCTGCCCCAGCCCTTGAATTAGCCATTTCTCCCAGGAGCTCTTGGGAGATATTTACTTCCTTGATTACAGTTAGAATTTTCTCGTGAGGAAAGTTTGCTGATGGACTGATGGAGCCAAGTACTATGTGATATCATAACAATTAATTGCAACTTTCCTTCTAGATTTTGCATGTAGAAGGCAGTAATTTTTAAAAAATGATGAAAGAAGGAATGCGTCTGAGAAGTCAGTCAATAATAGACTGTCTAGAATGAATATGATTTTGGGTGCTTCTCTCACACAATTAGGTTTGTGCTTCCTAGGCAATTTGCTTTTAAGTATAAAGAAAAGCAAGGGAGTTATTAACAGGAAAGTCAGGAAGGGGTTATCACTTGGGGAAGGGGGCTATTGCAGAGGTTGTATGTGATGGGCAGAGGCTGCATCTGCCAGCCTTCTTTACCATAAAGTTGAGGCCATGAGGCAGTTCTCACAAAGAAAGCGGAGATGTGTCACTTCTTGAGAAAGGCAGTTAAAAGCGGCTCCCTGCTGAGCAGAGAGCCTGACGTGGGGCTTGATCCCAGGACCCTGGGATCATGACCTGAGCCGAAGGCAGAGGTAGTCCACTGAGCCACCCAGGCGCCCTCATGCTATCTCTCTTGTCATACTTGACTAGAGGCAGAGAAAAAGGTACAAGATGGCAAAATTGTAAGATGGAAACACCCCAAAAGTACATCAAGGAGAGTTCCTTAGGATATGAATGGAATATAAATGTATGTGTCTGTATATGAATTTTAATATATTGAGATCATGAGATCTGCCTGTAGGTGCAACAATGTACGAAGGGGACTTCTAAGGTATTCATAATATTCTCTTTCTTAAGCTGGGTGATGGATACATGAGTGTTAATTTTGTTATTATTCTTTAAACTTCATGTATGTTACATATTTCTCTGTATGTAAAATACCTTTCACAATAAACATTTAAAGTCGCCCTCTTCTGTACGTTGTTGACCACCTTGAATTACAAATTAATTGATCCTGTTAATTTGAATATGATATGTAGGAGTATAAATTGGAGGAGTGTTTTGGGAAAGTTTTCCACAGCAAAACTCAACAAGCTAAATATTGTCCTTTAATTCAGTAGTTACACTTCTAAGAGTTGAAGCTATAGAAATAATACTAAATACTGGAAAAGTTTTATGCAGAAAGATGTCGCTCATTGCAGTATTATTAATAATCATGAAAAATGGAAAGAAAAGAGCATGGTTTGTTAAAGTAGAGTGTGTCCACCTGAAGGAATGTCACTCAGCTTTTCTAAATGGTGGTTGTAAAGGGTATGCGTAAACTCAAAAATGCATATGATATGCTAGATGAAAAAGGACAGAAAACAAAATCTTGTCTATTGGATAAATAAAGTTATATTAAAAAACTGTGAAACAAAAACTCTGTGCCTAGTATCTGCCAAGTCCACTTTATGCCTAAGTGTTCTTTAGACCATTACTGTGAACAACAATGATAATTTAGGCGTCATCCATTGTGTATATCTTATGTTTAGGAGGAAAATAGAGATAGTACGTGTTTGAAGTTGGCGATGAGATGTTTTTCTTCTTCTAGAGTAGTTAGAAAAATTCAAACACATTTATTAAAATCTGATTCAGTTCAACAATACAGCTGGAAGAATTGAACCCATTTGTGTGTGAGCCTGGAGGAGGGAAGAGTGAAGGGAAGGGTTGTGAAGGGGATAGGACTAGTTTCATTATAGTCCAGTGGCTAGAACTGTTAACAGATGGCAACATTCAGCTCTTTGTCAAGTAAGTGGGAGATGACCGCTAAAGTTTCTCCCCTTGTGCCTATGACCTTGCATTCTATCATCTGAAAAGAAATTACAAGACTTCTTTATTACGTTTCTTTTTTCCCAAGGCTTTTCGACCATCAAGATTTTCTCATGAAGACAGAAGACTCATGGATGAAAAAGTGAGTTTCTTTTTTTTTTTTTTAATTTATTTATTCGACAGATATCACAAGTATGCAGAGAGGCAGGCAGAGAGAGAGGAAGGGAAGCAGGCTGTCTGCTGAGCAGAGAGCCCGATGCAGGGCTCGATCCCAGGACCCTGGGATCATGACCTGAGCCGAAGGCAGAGGCTTTAACCCACTGAGCCACCCAGGTGCCCCGAAAAAAGTGAGTTTCTAAGAAGATGGCTAAGCATACCTATTCTACTCCCCTTGTTTCCCACTGAAAGAGCAAACTACCCTTCCTTACCATGGTGAGTTTAGTTCTTCACTATCTGTTGTTTACTCTCTCAGTTAAGCCACTGTGTTCTAAAACAGTAAGACATTTGACCACTTCTCAAAGTTCTTTAAATGCCTTCCAACTCTTCCTCTTTGGAAGGCTGCCAGGGTGATGGAATCTCAGATCACAGACACAGATAAGATGGACAAAGAAAGAAAGATACAAGAAGGAGGTAAAAATGTCCATAATGAACTCACGCATCTTGAGGAAACCTCTAATCTAATGAGAATGGATTTTGTTGAGAAGATTGTACATGAACAATTAATTATTCATGGCAGAGACATCATTAGGATTTCATTTTGTTTAAAGGCCTCTAAGTGACTCATGCAATTGGGTTAAGCTGGAGAAGAATTTCAAGAATGAGACAAGGGAAAGCTTTTCATTATATTGACTTTTTGTAATATTTTCGAGATAGTTATTACGACATGGCACATAAATTACACTCCAACTAAAAATGTCCAATGGTTTGCCTGGGCAAGAGTTTCTGCTTGGGTGGATCGTGGACCAGTATGCTGAGATGGAAACAGACAGAGATTTCTGAGAGGATTAGGAGATTTATTCCAGAATTCTATAATAATTCAATTTAGCTTTTTTGTTACTTTGGGAGTGTGAGGAGTCTCCTTGAAGTGACAACGAGATTTGTACAACATGTGTTATTTATTATACTCAATGATTCTTTCCCCAAGGCCATATGGGAGGTGAGCACCTGTTCATTTACAGTAAGTGTGAAGTAAGATGTTTTCACAAAAACCCTGGAGATCTGGACTATTATAAGCCCTATTGTCTGCTTATCTTAAAGGCAAGCATCAGAAATTAGTGTCAGGTTGAGAGTTTAATGTGGGATTAATTGTAAGCATGGAGTTAGACATATAAGGTAAATTTATAGAGAGGCATTGCATACAGGATCAACTTCAGTGGGTACTTAAGAAATATTAGTTGAATTAATTCAAGAGTTTTTGTCTGCTTTGTCTGTATAAACAGACAAAGACAGGACCCTAAGGACCTTGCACATAGTAGGTACTCAGTAAGTATTAGTTGTCGAAAAATGTTGAGGTTGAAATAGTAAATCAGGGCACGTTTGTGTGGGAACATCATGCTAACCTGGGATGGTGATAGCAGGGAAGGGGGTTGGTAAAAGGGATGTCTTCTGCCTGTTAGGGAACTAAATCGCCCTATAATTCCTTTAGGATAATGAAGTGTTAGTGTTAGCATCCTAGGCTTGCAGAGTGGAGTGGTAAAGAAAGAGATCTAGGTGTGGAGTAGGAAGTCCTGGGGCTGAGGTTTTCACTGGGTCCCGGGCCAACAAACACAGCAGTGGCAGCAGCCACCATAGGCAAAGATCTGCCTGTTGCAATAGGAGGGAGAGAATCAATGAACAATAAATGCAACAAGTAAGTGAATTAATATACTAGAAGGTAGTAAGTGCTATAGAAAAGTTTTTAAATAGTGGTATGCCTAGTATGACATTGCTTACAAAATACGTTCCACATTTTCAGAAACCTGTCAAGTAAAAAACAAGGTATTCCCTATCTTTGTACATTTTCAGCAACAAATTATCATAACCACAGCTTAACTGATGATGATATCAAGCCAAAATGTCTATGGCTTTTATACAATGGTAGCTTTAATTTTTCAGTGGCAGAGAAGTTCTCTGAGTGGCTTTCTTATTTGAGTATCACAATGAACTATGTTCTGTATGTGTTTATCTATCTCAGCCTCTCTGTACTTCTGTGTAACACAGAGTGGCAAGATGGCATGTTGCCTCCTTAGCTTGACACACACCACAGCCAGAATTCCATGGCACCGTTTACACATTTTACAGTTAAATGTTTAGGCCTTGAGAACAGGCCCTCCTCTCTTGAAATCAAATACTTTGCTTTCAACACTGCTTCCTTCATGCGGGGTGAAGAGAAGTCTCACCCCTGAGATGGGCCCCAGGGCCTGGCCCTGAGTGAATCATAAGCACTGGATGAAGCAGAGGCTGGGGTCAAAAGAAATGTTTCTTCTGTGAGCTTCGTTTGCAGTCAAATGGAGACAATTTGTTTTCCTACCAACCAGTCACATCAGAAGGTATGGGAAGGGAGATCAGAATTTGTGATGGAGTCTCAAGACTGTTCTACACTGATCTGGTTTCTTTTAGCTTATTAGTAATGCTTCAAGAGTCCTAAGAATTTTAGGAGTCTGGCACCCAGTAGTTTATGATAAAGATTTGGGCTTTTGTTTTGTTGATCCTTTGTTGGGAAAAATAGAACTAGTTGATCTGCCTTTCTTCCTTTATCTCTATCCTATACAATCCTTCCCACCTTCCATGTTTCAGAATGAAGTTATAGTGGGTTTTTTTTTCACCTTTCTCGTTCAAATCAAGGAAGCACATTAGTCAGAGGTGTGAACACTAACTCTCTTTTCTCTGAACCACAGAGGAATAAGCTAGAGGTTTCGTGCATTGTTTCCTTCACCAATGGCATTCCATTATTACTGGAAAGAAAATGTGTAAGATAAACCTGGATGGAAGGGAAGAATCAGTGCAATATGGGTTCTTTGGAAATGTGTGAGTGGTGTGCATTAGATGCTGGTTTCCATCTCATGTCCCTTCTGCTTGTATGCACTATAAGTGAGTCACCTGCAGAGGTGCTGGGAAAGGAGGAAAGGCTCCAAATGCCACTTCCACATTCAAATTACTATTAGGCATGGGGCCAAAGGTTCATCTTCTAACTACTGAACTTTTTCAATCTGTAGGAGAAAAAGGAAAATTTTAATTTCTCCTCTGAGAAAAATGATGTCAATCAAATTTATACCTTTAAGCCAGGCTGACTTGTCTGAACACCGAGAGCAGTTGGCAAATAGGCACACAGTAGGTGTGTTAGCTGAATGGGCTCAATATTTGGATGCTTAATTCCAGTTTTATCCCACTTATACTTGGTTTCTGCTACTGGCTTGGCCTCACAGTGTCAGCCCTACTTTTGCTGCGTGGGTTTTGTGTTTGAACTTTGTTTCCTCAATTTTAACTCTCAGATGGCCTAAGAACTCAAGTTCTGGCCTTCCTCCCCTCCAGATAGCTTCAAGTAGACTGAACCTCGGGTCTGAGGATCAAATACCCACCAGGGCTCTCTGGTCAGGCCACCTTATTTGCCTGAATATTTGGATTTCAAACAATAAGAACAACGCTGATTCCCAACCACCATGACTACAGTCCTCATCAAAGGTATTTGGAGTGTGCTGAGAAGTCTTTCTCATTTTCTGCAGCCGAGGCTGCAAACTCTAGCCTTCTTTCAAAGTTTGAAAACCAGCTTTCTAAGTTGGGAGGGTCATCATTTTCTTAGAATTGAGATCAAAATTTTCTTATCCCTCCGCCATGGTGGGCAGAATAGTGGCTCTCCAAAAGTGTTCACAGCTGAATTCCCAGAATGTCTGACTATGTTATATTACATAGCAAGGGAGAATTACGGTTGCAGAAAGAACTAAGTTTCCAATCATCTGACTTTAAAATTGGGATATTATTCTAGGTTATGGAAGTGAGCTTGATGCAATTGTAAGGGTCCTTCAAAGTGGAAGAGGGAGGCGGAAGAGGAGGTCAGGATCACAGATTTGAAATTAATGAGCCACACTGGCTTTGAAGTTGGGGAAGAGGCCGTGAATCAAGAACTGTAGAAATGTAGGCATCTTACATGTAGGAGGCTTGTAGAAGACAGAAAAGACAAGGAAATGGATTTCCTTTTAGAGTGTCCAGACAGCACAGCCCTGCTGATATCTTGATTTTAGCCCAGTGAGATCTATTTCTGATTTCCCTCCCCCATTTATTTAGAATAATAAATTTGTGTTGTTTTAAGCCACAAGTTTGGGGTAAACAGTTATGGTAGGAGTAGCAGTAGGGGATGAAGTCATTGTTCAACAACAGAAGAGTATCTTTTTATTTCATGATGAATCTTTTTTTAAGATTTCATTGAATTTTTATAACCTAAAAAAAAAAAATCCATTCTTGAACATGTAAGGTTAAACAGCTAGTTAAAATGCCAGGACTACTACTGGGGTGCCTGGGTGGCTCAGCTGATTATGTGACTGACTCTTAATTTCAGCTCAGGTCATAATCTTGTGGGTCATGAGATCAACCCCTGCATTGGGCTCCACGTTCAGTGTGGAGTCTGCTAGAGATTCTCTCCCTCTGTTCCTCCCCCAATTTGCACTTTCTCTCTCTTCCTGTCTCTCTAAAATAAACAAATACATCTTCAAAAAAGGAAATGCCTGGACTATTGAATGTACATAGAGCTTTGTGCACATCCTTAATTAAATCCTTAAATCACAAGTTTAAATATGAAAGTGCTTCCTCAAAGTGTATGGACATTTCAGGCTTTTGAGACAAATGTTCTGATAAAATGCACAGTCTCTCCAGAAGTTCATGGAATAAGGTGAGCCCTTGCCAATACTGTGAATTTCTACTTTTAAATCTTTGCCAGTTGTTGGATGAAAAATTGTTCTTCATGCACACAATAAATATTCACAGAGTAGTCTTTTGTAGTGCTTTTGTGCCAAGTACTACATTGAGCATCGTGTTACTTTAATTTGAAAATGTTGAAGTGCTTGTTGACATCGAGCACTTTTTTGTAAACTCAGTATGACATATACATATGTATTTCCTATTTGTAAAGTGCCTTCTGGCTATGGTGAGACAAATGGGCCATGGGAGGGGCCTGGAGGCCACAGAGGAGGTGCAGAGGGCAACAGGGCAGGTGGTGGCTGAGGGAGGCTGGGCTTGGTGTGTGCAGTGGAGGTGATGAGGCATGGTCAGGTTGGGGATGCGCTCTGAGGGGGGCTAAGGAAGCCTGCTTGTGGATTGCTCACAAGAGGCTGTGAGGGAAGGAAAAAAATCATGGAGTTGGTGTGTGAAACAAAGGCAAACATGTGACACTTCCTCCTGACACACATCTAGTGAATGATAATTGAAATTTCTATTTCCGATTTCTTCTGTTTCCCCTGTCATTGGATCATTTTTGGGTCACATGACTCAGTGTAGCTGTTGGTGTTAACACTCTCTGGAGCCAGAGTTCCCTAAGACCGTACCTGCGGGGGAACAGATTTGCATGTGTGACTTACTGCAAACAGAGAACACCAGAAAACAATTCGGGATCAGAGCCCACATTAGGTGATTTTGTGGAGTGTTCAAAGGAGCAGAGTACTCTTCCAGATTGGCTACAGTAAGGAAGTCAAATTAAATCTATGCTTGGATAACTTAATACTTTTTATCTAGGAGGTGGGAGAAGTGGAGTGGAGCTAAAGATGAAATTGGCAAAAGGCTGTGGTCACTCATGTTAGCCGAGAGAACATTTGATTATTTTCATGGTTTTCCCAATATCCTTGTTCTTGCCTGTGCTCAGAAATAATTTCAAAGGAGTCTCACTGACATGATCCCAGAGTGACTTCATCTGATGTTGGTGTTCTGTGAAATTGTTTATCTTCGGTAGGACCTCATGGTCTTGCTGTTAGTGCCGGCTGTTGGCTTTCAGAGATTTATTTGTCTAACTCTCATTCTGGTCAAGGTTCGGATAAAACAAGGCCACAGGACATTAATTCACAATACTGAGATTTTCACCATTACTGAGATTCTGTTTATCAGGAGGTTGTCCAGAAAACATTATTTGTACTTGGACAAATTAGTACTCCTTGCTCCTTTTACTGAAGGATGCATCATTGAATAATCTGATCTGACAGTGTTTGTCCATTTTTGGCAGTACAGAATGTGCCAGTCAAGTGGGATATAGGCAATTTTGAAAGAACAACATTAGTTTTTGTAATAAGTTGTAAAGTCAGGGCCAGATGACTAATCCCAGGCCAAGAAAACATGCCCCAGAGTCCAGGTGAGTCTTCTCCAGAGATTCAGGTCATGTTTCTTCTTTTTTTTAGTCTAATTCCCCCTTAGCTTAAACTTAACTAGTTTTCTTGAGTTTCAGAGTAGGGATAATGTGTACATAAAAGTAATATTGTAAGGGTCACAGACTTTATTGAATAACAAAATCCTACTTCTAGTTTTACTCATTTTATAAATTATTCATGTAATAATTTACAGTGAAGGATTTATTAATCTTTCATGACTGTATTTAGATATATACAGATATATAAATACAGATATATATATCTGTATAATACGTATACATATATATAAATATAAAAATAAATGATAAATATAAATATTTTAACTATAGCTTTAAAATATAATTAACCTATTGGTATATTTTAGAACAATATATATATATTATATTGGGTTTATCTTGAACATTTTTCCTATCATTCATATGTATTTAAATGATTATTTCATCAGTGAGTGAAATAGCACGGAACTTGGTCCTTAAATGATAATATATCTGCTTCTGACACTTAATCAAATTAGAAAACTTATTTATTGCATGGTTGATAGTAAGCCAGAAGTCATTATAATTTTGGATTTATTATTTGAATACATTCATTTTAATAAGCAAACTATTAAGTCATATCCACTGAGGAGGCATCATAGGCTCCAAGTAAGGCAGGAAAGGATCCTAAACTAGGGTCCATATCATAGTGGCTATATGACACAGAGAGGTGGATGTTGAAGCCTCATGTGAGTGTGGAAGCAGGGGGCACCATGCATGCCACCCCCAGAGGGGCTGTGGTTGGAAACGTAAACAGTTAGAAGAGGGAATAAACAAAGAAAAGGCTTTGGTTTGGTAAATGTAAACCCGAATGTAATTACAGAAGGAACTTCTGGGGCAATGGGTCCTGTCCCCTGCTGATGCTGCTCAGCTTATTGTAGGTGGACAATCATGTAGCTCTCACTCTACCTTTCCACCATTACTGCAAGAAGACTGTGAACCAGAAATAGGCTTACTCTGTAGTGCCCTGGGTGAGCTGACCTTGGACAGCTGCCACTCTGAGGTTATTAATTCTTACAGCAACTTTGGAGTCATAGATACTGTTGTGATCTTGATATTTCATAGGAAAAACCTGAATGTTGGAGTAGTTAGTATCTTGCCCACATTCACAAAGCTCATGAGCTATCTACCTAACAGTGAACTCAGGGCATCCATACTCATAATCCCTATACTATCACTATCAGGGTCCCTCCTGTTCTGGGTTGTTGCCCCTACGTCTGTTTTTTTTTTTTTTTTTTTTTTGCAAAGGGTTCCATGTTAGAGGGAATCAAGGTCGATTCCAAGATTTTCATGCTGAACAACTGAGTGGTTAGTGGTGTCATTTCCTAGGGTGTGTCATTTCCTAGGGTGAGGAAGACAGAGGTGGAGCAGGTCTGGGGTAGGAAATGATGAGTCAAGGCTTCTGTTACATTTGGGCTGCTTATGAGACAGCCAGTGGAGAGCTGAGTCAGTAGTTGGATTTATAAGGCTAGAAAGATTAAGGACAGAGTTTTGCAAATTTATTGTTCCCCCAAAAAAGCCCTTTTCATTCCATCCATGAATTTCTAAAGACACATACACACAAACACACATACACACACAGATTGAGAGAGAGAGAGAGAAAAGAGAATGGCAAGATGGCAGAAGAGTAACATTATTGAATATAAGAAATAGGTACATAGGTGTTCACTATATTCTTTTACTTTGTTGAGGTTTGAAATTTTTTTCTAACAGACATCACATGTGAACTCTTTATTGACCTAAACTATAGTTGTCTTCACACATCAGCATGCTTTTGCAAATTATGACATTCTATTCTCCAACTATTTGCCATTGTGGTACTTTGTTATGCCCATTTTGCAGATGAGGGAAGTGAGGCACAGAGAGATAAGGAAATTGTCCAAGTTATATGGGAAGTGGTGGGGCTGGAGTTTGTATCTAGGTTTCTCTGACTCCAAAATGGTTCTTTCTACTACGTTCATACTTGCCAAACTGTAGGGTGTGTGTATCTGATGGTATTTAAACTTTATGTGGCACAGGGATACAATACTAAATTACATTTTCACAGAAAGTTATTCACTTTTCAATTATTTTTATTAATATGTCAATGGAGAAGTCTCAGGTTAGTCCCATACTGAATGCCATCACCTTTTTACCATGTTCTTTTTTATTTTAATTATTATTTTTTTATGTTTCAAGTTTTTATTTAAAGTCTAGTTAGTTAACATATACTCTCTAGGGTGTTCTTATTTCACTTTTGAGTAAAGAAAGATCAGGCTTCCAGGCTCAGAGCCTTCAGATAACAGTATCTCTAATATATATGTAAGCATATATATATGTGTGTGTATATATACATATGCATATATATACACACACATTATCCAAGGCTGGGGAGCTTTGAAGGATGTGTGTGTGTCTGTGTGTGTGTGTGCATGCACATATTTATTTAAATGTGTGCAGTTCCTTTTAAAATAAATTTACTTAAGTAGAAAAGGAAAAAGGAAAAAGAATTAATTTCTCAAAGTAAAACAACAGATACACTAGTTGTATGATAATACAGCAAAGACTGTGGCCCAAATTTTGAATTTGGTGTGTGAATTACTAAAGTTTCAGAATGCTTTTTTCAGTCATGGTGCTTTTCACTAGACAAACCACTCCTCATAAGAAAACATGTTTTATCCATAGCTTTAGTGAATGAGGTCCACTAAAATATTAATTATCTGAGCATTCGTAAGCATAACTGAATCAGCTTCCATTTGCTTAGATAGATAGACATTTTAGTGGTTCATAGCAAAATGTAATAAACTGAATAACTGTAGGCTTTAATGTAATCTCACACAATCCTATTACATCCCAATTACTTTTTTGACCTTTTTAGGGTGGTCCTTGCCTTAAAAACACACACAATCTGTAGTTCTGAATGTCTTCCCCGTGCTATGCCAAGCAGATCAATAGATCAGAAAGAATGAAGATCTGGCCATCTCTTCCATTTGTTATAATGTTATCCCAGGAAAGGCATAATGCATGTTTCACAGGCATTGTAAATGTAACATTATAAATATTTACTTGTTGTTTGTTGTAAACTCCCCATTTTTCTTTTTTTTTTTTTTTAAAGATTTTATTTATTTATTTGTCAGAGAGAGAGAGAGCGAATGAGCACAGGCAGACAGAGTGACAGGCAGAGGCAGAGGGAGAAGCAGGCTCTCTGCCGAGCAAGGAGCCCGATGTGGGACTCGATCCCAGGACGCTGGGATCATGACCTGAGCCGAAGGCAGCTGCTTAACCAACTGAGCCACCCAGGCGTCCCTAAACTCCCCATTTTTTATTCCCATAAGTTTTAGGACCTTAATAACATCTTTTATTTCCCTTAAGCTAATAAATAAAATTTAGGATCAGTCTTATTGCTGCATCAAAAAAGGTGGGAGATTGACTGAGTTAGATATAGGTTTGGTGCTGGAAAGAAACACATTTGGACAACTATATACAGAAGAATGAAACTCGACCATCCTCTTACACCATACACAAAGATAAACTTAAAATGGTTGAAAGAATTCAATGTGAGACAAGAATGCATCAAAATCCTAGAGGAGAACATAGGCAATAACATCTTTGACATTGGCCACAGCAGCTTCTTTCAAGACATGTCTGCAAGGGAAACAAAAGTGAAAATGAACTTTTGAGACTCCATCAAGATAAAAACTTCTGCATAGCAAAGGAAACAGTCAACAAAACAAAGAGGCAACCCATGGAATGGGAGAAGATATTCACAAATGGCACTACAGACAAAGGGCTGATATCCAAGATCTACAAAGAACTCAAACTCAACACCCAAAAAACAGATAATCAAGTCAAAAAATGGGCAAAAGACATGAACGGACACTTCTCCAATGAAGACATACAAATGGCCAACAGACACATGAAAAAATGTTCATCATCGTTAGCCACCGGGGAAATTCAAATCAAAACCACATTGAGATACCTTCTTACACCAGTTAGAATGGCAAAAACTAACAAGGCAAGAAACAACAAATGTTGGAGAGGATGTGGAGAAAGGGGAACCCTCTTACACTGTTGGTGGGGATGCAAGTTGGTGCAGTCACTTTGGGAAAGTTTGGAGGTTCCTCAAAAGATTAAAAATAGAGCTACCCTATGACCCAGCAATTGCACTACAGGGTATTTACCCCAAAGATACAGATGTAGTGATAAGGAGGGTCATGTGTATCCAACGTTCATAGCAGCAATGTTCACAATAGCCAAACTGTGGAAAGAGCCGAGATCCCCTTTAACAGATGAATGGATAAAGAAGATGTGGTCTGTATATACAATGGACTATTACTCAGCCATCAGAAAGGATGAATACCTACCATTTGCATCAACATGGATGGGACTGGAGGAGATTATGCTGAGTGAAATAAGTCAAGCAGAGAAAGTCAATTATCATATGGTTTCACTTACTTGTGGAACATAAGGAATAACATGGAGGACATAAGAAGAAGGAAGGGAAAATTGAAGAGGGGGGAATCAGAGGGGGAGATGGATCATGACAGACTACACATTCTGAGAAAAAAACAGGCTCTTACAGGAGACAGGGGCAGGGGGATGGGTTGGCCCGGTGATGGGTATTAAGGAGGGCATGTATTGCATGGAGCACTGGGTTACTTATATGTAAACAATGAATCATGGAACACTATATTAAAAACTAATGATGTACCATATGGTGACTAACATAACATAATAACAATAAAAAAAGAAACTCCTCTTTAAAATAAGTTTGTAATGCACGTAGAGGGGAATGGCAGAGTCAATTATCCAGTCTAGGTAGGATATCCAGTCTCTACATAGAACAATCCACGTAAAGTCCAGTTGTCTCCAACCACTTCAACATAACGAGGAGTTTGGCAAATAATAATGATATTAATAAATTAATGCACTTGCTCAAAATTAAATAAACTGCCATTTATTGAACATCTACGTATATCAGGTTCAAAGCTATCCTTGGTGTGAACAAAGCTGTGTAGGAAATGCTGACTGCCCCCTGGAGACTCATGATTTGGTAAGGAGGAATGCTAGACCAAGGAAATCCCAGTACAATGAGATGGGGCAAAGACAAAGGAGAGTAACGGGTATGGTGGTGGCACAGAAGAAGCTGTGATTGGCTCTACTTGGTAGAGTCTGAGAGTACTTCTACAGGACGAGAGGGATGAGCAGGGTCTTGAATGCTGAGGAGGAGTTAGATGAGCTCTAAATAAGGTAAGGTTAGTCATCTTAAAGTATACACTGATTTCAAGAAGGAGGGTTAATTCTAAAGTGTACAGAAGTATGTTCTGCAGTCATTACTATTTGTAAAGATCATTTTTAAAGTTTATTATGGTTGCATTCCTTTGTAGTGCATAGAAAGCCCAATTAGTGCTTTAACTGGGCAAGGATCTATTTGTTTCAAGCAACAAGAGTGTAGTGTAGACCAGCTGGATCTGGGACGATACTTTGTGGATGCATTCGCAAATCAGGTTCCTTTCACATTTTGCTAACATTTAGCTTGTGGCCTTAGTCTTCATGTTTGTGCCTCACGGTCACATGCTGTGGCTCCACCTCACAGCTACATCCAAGCAGGAAGGTAGAAGAGGGATGAAAGGATGAAGGGGTATTATAACTGAGTTTGTTCTTTTCAAAAAGCTATTCTGGAATTTCCTATTAGAGGCTCCAAGTAAAATCATTGGTCAGAACTTGCTACATGGCCATCCCATCTAAATGCAAGGGAGTCCGGGAATCCAGAACATTAGCTTTCCAGCCCGTGACTGAGGAAGGCAAGAGAAAAGGGGGCTGCGAATAGCATGTGAATAACCAGTGCACAAAGTCTAGTGCAGAGGTCTTGCAGGTCATAGTTAAGCCCAAATTGTATAATTTTTAGCACTGAAAGAGGTTTAAACATCTAAAGGAGGAGAAAACATCTCCTCTAAGCTCTTTTTTTTTTTTTTTTTTTTTTTTTTAAGATCTTATTCACTTACCTGACAGGCAGAGATCACAAGTAGGCAGAGAGAGAGGAAGTGAGGCAGGCTCCCCTCGGAGTAGAAAGCCTAACGCAGGGCTCGAGCCCAGGACCCCCAGATCATGATCTGAGCCAGAGGCAGAGGCTTTAACCCACTGAGCCACCCAGGTGCCCCTAAGCTCTTTATTTTGTAGATGAACAGCTCAGGTCCAGAGAGGCCAGAGACCTGCTTGGGATCACACAGTAGCATGACAGAGCTGAGCTAGAACTCAGATCCCTTGGTTTCCAGCCCGTGGCCTTTTCTCATGGACACTGAATAGACATGCTGAATGTGGATTATAGTTTACTTTGATCTTGAGTCGAACTATAATCACAAAATATTGTTGAAAGTTTCTATAATGATTATAATCAGAACAGAAAAACAGTAGTTACAAGCAATAAAAACTCTAGAAGAAACTGAAAACAACAATCATGAGCAAATACTGATAAAGTAGCCCAATGTGTACTTGGTATCTCAGTATCTTACTTTTCCCTAGGGTAGAGATAAAAACTGGAAGACCATGATTATAATGGGCAAGAATAAAAGCTCCCGTCCTTTGAGGGAAAAAAACTCTAAAGCAAAGTTGGTTATTCCAGGAAGAATTCAACTAGCCTAGACAGTGATTATCAAATCTTTCTCCTAACCCTTCATTAGATCTTTCAACTCAAGATGATATTCCTCCATAGGAAAGCCCATTTCTGATTACAGCACTCCTGCTTATCACAGTATGTCTAAGGCCTTGGCAAATGTTACTTTGCAGAGAGGAGAATAAAGGATGGAAAATATTCTGCAAAGACTGTATTCTTCCCTTTGCAGTGAGAGAAGATCGTTGTCCAATTATTGCCTCTTACCTAAAGGAAGGCCAATGAACACCCACACTATAATTTAAACCATGGAGCATGTAGGTTGTTTTCTTATAGCTCATGTGAAGACTGATTTGGAAAGTATATGAAAATGTTATAATGACTTGATAAGGAAGCAAGTATGCCAAATATTACCTCCCAATTGTAAACATTTTGATAATGAAACATAATCGATGCATACACACATTATATATGTCTATAAGTTCTATTCATCAATACATATTCATGCAGTGCTTACCCAGATAACCTTGTCTGAAGTTTTTTTTTTTTAAAGATTTTTATTTATTTATTTGACAGACAGAGAGCACAAGTAGGCAGAGAGGTAGAAGGAGAAGCAGACTCCCCGCTGAGCAAGGAGCCCGATGTGGGACTCGATCCCAGGATGCTGGGATCATGACCTGAGCTGAAGGCAGCTGCTCAACCAACTGAGCCACCCAGGCGTCCCTGAAGTCTGTTGTTTTGATGTGAGTCATGTATGTTTTTGGCTTATGAAATTTTTGTCTTTAATGGTTTCTTACATTTTGTGACATTCTGAGTTCTCAGTATTTTAAAATTTGTTCAAATTACCTTAATGTCTGCTCTGAATTTCACCATTTTGTATCCATATAGCAGTTAGTGGCCTCCTTTGAGTTACCACTGATTCAGGCGGAACTTTATTATAATTCCATAGTATAAACAATAATATTTAATTTTCTTGTGTTGAGCATATGGTAGGTATCCACATATTGACTAGTTGAATCATTTTATGTGTCTTCTCAGCATTCAAACTGTGTGTATATTGTAGTGAAATACAGTGCTTCATTTTTACTGAACCACTTTGTAATTTTCTACAGACATTGTGTGTGGCCATATGGGTTGTATATACTATATGGATAATAGCAGGAGTGAATGACCACATTAATCACAATCAGGATCATAGGGATATAGGTGTGGTGGACAGTTTGTGGGTATTAGTGAGTTATAAAGTACCTGAGTATCACAGATTGTGTGAGTTTTAGTTTTGCAAAAAACTTAACGTGCATTTAAAAAATTAGTTTAAGATATTAATCATCATCATATATTTTTCTGTTTGATTTTCCAAGGCTCCACCACCCTGTACACACACACACACACACACACACACACACATACACACACACTTTAAAAACAAAGTTTCACTTAATTGAACTTACCCTTAAAATGTGGGAAGCATGCTGCTTTCTGCCATTCTTTTCTAGTTTCTTCTGTTTTACACTATGTCATTAACAAAAAGGTGATCAGGCCACTAAGCTGATTTTATTACTGATTGTAAATGGCAAATTGAATAAATTTATATAAATAAATATATATAATATATAATTATTATATATAATATTATCATATATTATATATAATAATATAAAAGTATATTATTATATATAATATATGATAATATATAAAATATATTAAATTTATTGTGTAATAAATGCAAAACTTTTGATGGGCTAATATATCTTCAGATGCATAGCACATGCTAAGTAACTATTAGTTGATGTATATGATGTCTTCTCTTCTCTTACAATCCATGTAAGGCACACACTGAAAATAAAAATCCTGAACAAGTAGTAATGATATAAATCAGTTACATAAATGAAGTTACAAGGCTGCAATATGTGATTAAGAAATGAAAAAGTGGTATGGATGCTAAGTTTTGTGAGTTAAGCTGGTAAGTGGTTATTCCTTCTAATAGAAAGATAAGCTATTTTTGTGATTAAAAGCCTGATTCTTGAGCACCTGGTTGGCTCAGTTGGTTAAGCATCTGCCTTTGGCTCAGGTCATAATCCTGGGGTCCTGTGATCAAGCCCTGCATCAGGCTCCCCGCTCAGCAGGAAGCCTGCTTCTTCCTTTTCCACACCCCCTGCTTGTGTTTCCTCTCTTACTCTCAATCTGTCAAATAAATAAATAAATAAATTTTAAAAAACTACCTGATTCTTGATATCAGTTTTAATTTAGTCTTTGTTTTTGAGATATATATGACATAACTAGACAAGTCCGTTAGCTATAGCAAATGGAGAACAAAGAACACACTAATAAACTACATTTTTGCTTAGCTTCCAAATCCAAAGGGTAATACTTTATTGAAATAATATGTTCTGCTTTAATTTTTAATCTTGGTAAGTGAAGAAACATGTACTCAAGTTCTTAACTGTGTAACAGTCTAGCCCATTATGAACTTGTATATGCAAATATTTCCTATCTGAGTAGGTATTTTTTTCCTTAAAATAGTTTGACTATGTAGAAAATTTATTGTGTTCACAGATCCATACAGATTTAGCAGTAAAGTTTTAAGGCAATAGTTTTTGAAATATATCTAGAAACCACCTAGAAATATTTTGAGTTTTACAAATTTTACAAATGCCTGACTTCCATCTCGTGGTGGTTCTGATTTAAATATCTGAGGTGCAGCTGGTCATGAGGACTTTGAAAAGTGATTTTATATGCAACTGATAAATTACTGAACACTACATCTTAAACTAATGATGTACTATATGGTGGCTAATTGAATTTAAGCAAAAAATTTTTTTAAAAAGTGATTTTAATGAGAAATAAAGTTTAGGAACTTTGTTGAGGGAACTGT
The DNA here is from genome assembly GCA_003697995.1 of Taxidea taxus jeffersonii. Classification (NCBI taxonomy): domain Eukaryota; kingdom Metazoa; phylum Chordata; class Mammalia; order Carnivora; family Mustelidae; genus Taxidea; species Taxidea taxus. Next base: position 31,385 of record ML103693.1, on the reverse strand, counting down.
AACCATCCCCTTGTCTCCAGAAGCCTTCAGTGTCTTGTGATGGTCTATCCTTGCCTTGACTAAGGTGTAAAGACCAAAATGCCTCAGTTAAAAATATGTCCCTCTTAGGATAGATGTGATAATTGAAAGAAATTTTTTAGATTTTTTAGATGATCTAATCTCCCTCTTTATTTTTTAGATTATGTAACTAATCTCTCTCTGTGAGAGTTGACTATGTGGGAGAGGAAAATTATTTACTAAATATTTTACTAAAAACTATCATTAAATTCCAGATCAGCAGAATTTTATTTTTATTTTTTTATTTTTATATTTTAAAATTTTTATTTATTTATTCATGGGAGACAAAAAGAAAGAGAGGCAGAGGCAAAGGGAGAAGCAGGCTCTACTCAGAGCAGGGAGCCTGACATGGGACGCGATCCCAGGACCCTGGGGTCACAAGCTGACTAAAGGCAGATGCTTAGCCAACAGAGCCACCCAGGTGCCCCAGATCAGCAGAATTTTATACTGGCTGTGAGATGATCTTCTATTTTTTTTTTTTTTTTAAAGATTTTTTTTTTTTTTTTTTAATTTGTCAGAGAGAGTGAGCACAGGCAGACAGAGTGGCAGGCAGAGGGAGAGAGAAGCAGGCTCCCTGCCGAGCAAGGAGCCCGATGCGGGACTCGATCCCAGGACACTGGGATCATGGCCTGAGCCGAAGGCAGCCGCTTAACCAACTGAGCCACCCAGGCGTCCCTGATCTTCTATTTTTATGAAACTGGGATGGATTATAGAGGGAATGAATGTTGTGTGAAAGAAAGGGGGTTTTGGAGGTGGTTATGGAAATGGGTGTTAAAGCCACATACATGTGCAAAGTAATTTGATCTTTATTGAATCAGGGAAGTTGATCCATTTAATAAAGATGGGAAAAACTACAGGAAGAAGGCAAGCTACAGTCAAAATGAGAGTGGCATTTTGAAACAAAGGAGCAAATTTTGAATATTCCTTGGGGATTAATCACTCTCTAAATTCTATTAATATGTTCATTTAACCAGTGACAATGTGTCATGTTTTAATGCATGCATAGCTGGATTACTTATTTGACCATGAAAACAAAATGGTAAGTCAATTGTTTGACATGGCTGAACATTAGAATCATGGAGCTCTGAAAAGGCTCCAGGCTTCAGGTTACACCCCACCTCAAAGATATCAGAATCCCTGGGGTGGGAGTCTCTCCCCAGTACTGGTGCCTCCAGTGTGCACCCATGAGTGAGGGCCCCTGTACCAAGTAAAGAAAATTGTCAGTGTTAGATACAGTTCTGTTCTGTCATTAGAGGATAAATGACATGACCGGAGTGTGGCGTCCACAGTTATAATGGGGTTCTGGAGTTTGGAGGGTCTTCTAAAAGACAGGACAAATGAGACTTTCTAAAGACTTTTCCTTCTTAGACAACTTTTGTGAGAGGGGTTTATTATTATAAATCCTGTTTTACAGAGAGTTAAGAGGTAATCCATAGCTTAGGGAGTCTAAGATAGCCAAAACCTACCATCCCTGAGAGGCTTTTCTACACAGCTATGAAATAGGCAGTGACAGAATAGGTTTCTACTTGTGTACCAACTCCACGTGACTGGTGGTGATTTCCTCAAGCACAGTGAGAGAGAGTCTGAGGCCAAGTCTAGCTTTAGCAGAATGCATACCGGGCTGCTTATGATGTCCATTACAGGTATGGAGGCGAACTGTGGAAATACTTATGCCACCTTTTTCCTACCTTGGGTATCAAAGACAGAGCTGGAGATATAAAGTGAAAAAGGGATAAATGAGAATTCCAGTTCCACTCCTGTAGTGATTTTAAAATATTTTGCAAATTGTTAGACACACTTGTCCTTAAAGAGTGGAGTCTATTTCCCCCTCTATTAAATATGGCTGGTCTTAGTGAGTTGTTCCTAACAAATGGAGTGTGGTCAAAGTGATACGATGGACAGCCAAGTGGATAATATTTTGGATTGCTCACTCTGAGGAAAGCTGGCCACCACATCATAAGGCTCAAGCAGCCCGCTGAGGGGCCAGCTTAGGGAAGACCGGAGGACTCCCACCCACAGTCAACACCAGCCTACCGGCCATGCCCCAGTCAGGCATTCCGAAGACTGTAGTCCCAGCTTGACTGAAATCCAAAGCCAGAAGCACTCATCCCAACTGTCTCCCAGCTCCTGACCCAGAAAGACTGTGTGCAATAGTAGATATCTATTGTTTTAAGCTAAGTTCTGGGGTTATTTATATTAGGCAGCAACAGATAGAGTTTTTTAGTAGCTTTAATCTCCCAGCTTTGGTTTCCTCGTCTATAAGATGGAGATAACAAATATTTCATAATGCTGTTTTTAAGTGAGTTAATAGTAAAACCCACCATTAGTTGAATATATTCGAGTACTATTACATAATCATGCACTATACTAGCCTGTGAATTATTTCCAGGTGCGACAAGCCAAGGCCTTTGGAATGCAGGCTGACCCAGGCAAGCAGTGTGAAAGGGATGTATTTTCGGTGATATATGTGCTCTTCTTGCATTGTATGAAGTCTCCTTCTCTTTCTACCAGTATTTCTTATTATCTTAAGTGGAAAGAAGTCAGACCTGGGCATTAGCTTTGAGTATTACCTTCCACATATACAGAAATCCTTGCACTGTGAGAGTTCAGAGTGGGTAATCAAGCATTTAGGAAAGGCTGATAACCTATTAATATGAAAACAAGGAGCCACTATGTAATGACTGTCTGGGGGAGAAGTGGAGGTTACAGGGTTTCATGCTTCTTTGCTGAGAGATGAGCCCAGATTTCTTGTGCTGATGCAGAGAAACTTCTTCCTGATTAGGGGAAAGCTATGTTGTTCAAACTGGGGGTCTTGATGGTTAAAAAAGAGACAGAGGAATCATTGTGAGCTGCCAACTGGTGACTCAGGTGGGTCTCTCCTCAGATGGGGTCAAGGCCTGTGAATCTAGAAACTTTACTCTCTGGGTATATTAAAAATTTATTGATTCATATACTTCAACAAATATTTATAGAGAGCTGACCATATAGCAGACATAGCACTGAGAGCTAGATAGGAACCAGAATGGTAAATTCTGGTTTATGGTAAATTCAGTGATACATGACGAAAAATCCGAGCTTCAACAGGCTAGAGTGTGTCAGGGATGGGCTCCTTTACATAGTTCTGATTTATTCATCTACTGTGCACTTGGAACAGGGAACAGGAACACATGTCACAAGGAGCAGACTTATCTTCAGTCTGTTCATCTGAGGCTACCTCCAGCCAGCTCTTCATTTTCCTATTTCTTTGCTTCTTTTTCTTCTTTTGGCTCTAGACCTTGGTTTCTGGGCTTCTGTGACCCCCAGCATGGACTTGGTTTTGACCTTAGACTCTCCCCCAAGAAGGCTTTTTATGTTCACCCTCCAAACCACGCAACCCTGGTCAAGGCCTTGTTGGCCTTGAGGGTTGGTTGTAGCTTCCATTGTTAAGTATATGATTCAAGTTTGTTATACTTCAAAAAAATGGCAAAAAACATTAGTAGATATAAAGTGACTAGGCTTGGTAATACAATTTTGGATTTAACTGTCCCATGTGGCACTGGAACTAAAACATGGGACTGTCTCTACAGAATACGAATATGAAGTTTAGAAGAAAGGCAAGTATCCCAATAATCTAATAAAATTCATTTTTGGGGGGGGCCATAGTGACATGATTATTTTATTTTATTTATTTATTTATTTTTTAAAGATTTCATTTATTTATTTGACAGAGATCACAAGTAGTCAGAGAGGCAGGCAGAGAGAGAGGAGGAAGCAGGCCCCATGCAGAGCAAAGAGCCTGATGCGGGGCTCGATCCCAGGACCCTGGGATCATGACCTGAGCCGAAGGCAGAGGCTTTAACCCACTGAACCACCCAAGCGCCCCAACATGATTATTTTAGAAACAAAGAAATTTTATCCCTCTCTTTCTCCTAGAAGAATTTTTGGTCCACTCATCAGCTCTGACTCAAATTAGTGTAATGGTTCAGTGAGAGCTCGCTGATTATCCATGTGACCATAATGTGAACTGTAGTTTTCTCATCTGTCAGATGGCACTATTCATACCTATACTGCAGTTTGCAGAGTGAATGTAAGGAGAAATGCTAGGATACCTGTAACATGCCAGGCATAGTGCTGGGACATGCATGTCCACTTTTCTTTCTCCTCCTTCCCCTGCCCTATTCCTCCTCCTCCCTTCCTTCCTCTTCTTATTTGCATTCCTGTTTTCTCTCTAAAAGCATCAGTGGATATGGGTATGCTGGAAGGAACACCCCATTCCAGATAAAGTGGGTAGAGAGCTAGACCAGTGCCTACTGTATAGTGGATGCCCACTGATATAACAAAGATGATCTCTCCATGGATTTTCTGCAACAAAAACAATGCACTCCAAAATAAAGAGTTGGCTGTATTTCCACTGCAGCCCCCTTCTCTAGGCAAAGTGACTATTTTCTCCCTCCCTTCCTATCTCTATCCTTCCCTCCCTCTCTCCCTCTCTTTTTCTGTTTCTTTCCCCCTTTCACCATATCTTTCTTCCAACATCTCTTTGATTTTTAAACTCTTTAACAATGTTTAATGCTCTCTTCCAGAACTTTTTCAAATCTCCCTTTCCATTTCAAGTCTAAACTGGACCCAGAACCTCCAGGGTTAGGTTACAATATAAATCATAGCAAGGAAAATTGGGAGGAGGGTGTCAATAAACAGAAGTGTGTGACCATGAGCAGGAGAAACTCTTTTGCTCCTGGGGTTACAGGAGCAGAGGCCAGTAAACTGACACTGTTGTTGGAGGAGCCCAGCTTCTTCTTGGGAGCTATGGCCTTTGTTGGGGCTGGACCCTGTCTCAGGAGCACCACCTCTGATAACTGGCTGACTTGCTCTGATATCTCCACTCTCCACCTTTTGGCAACATCACACATGCAGATCAAATCTAGCAACTGAGTGCAAAATGAAACCACAGGAAGCAGGCCATCTCTGTCAACTTCTAAAGGTATTGTCTATTATTATGCTAGGGTAAGATGGAAAAGCCAATGGCGCCATTTTATTGTCTTAAAGAGCTACTTTTCTCATCTGCCAAGGGAAAAATAGTTATGGTTTGGACAGAAAAAGAGGTGCTGGTGTGACAGTATCTGTTCTTTGGTCATCTGGCAATGAAGGGGGTTCAGAAATAACTCAGGTGAGCAGGGTATGCTGGAAAAAGCATAGGTGTTGTAGACAGGCAAGCTGGGTTGAGACCCCAGTTCTGTTACTTGCCACCTGTGTCTGTGGTAGACCAGTTAGCCTCTCCAAGCTTCTCCTCCGCCATCTCTAATAAAATGAGGGTGACAGTCATTCTTTCATGGGCTGCTGTGAAGAGTGAAGAGAGGACTGTGCACATGCCCAGCTCTGTGTCTGTTACACAGTTGGGGCTCAAATGTGAATTCCTATTCCTTAGACCTAATCTAAGTCTGTATTTCTTCTATCCAGACTGTATGTCAGCATGTATTTAGAAAACAAAATCACTTGCTTAATCCTCCGAAAAATATTTACTCTTTCTAAACTCTGTCAGATTAGCCAAGAGAGAGTGTTTGGCTAAGTAGGAATTGAGTGCATGATCCTCATTCCTGCTCAGAGGGGCTCTGGAACTGCTCTTTCCCTTGGATAACTTCTGGGTAAAATCAAAACATAGCAGTTCCCCACTGAGAAGGCCTTGTTATTTCTGGAATGAAAGAAATGGAGAACAGAATGATTCTGTTTCTGAAGGGCCAAAGCTCCCTTGCCCTTATTGCTTGGTCATGCCCTGGAGGTCTTGTCAGACAAGGCCTGTCCACTCACCAAGGCTGGGCCCTTGGGTGTTGTGCTGGGCCTCTCCCGGCTGCAGTGGGAGGCAGTGGCAAGACTCTTAAGTCACTTTACTCATTTCCATTTTGTGTATTTTAGGACCATAATGATTTCAGTAACATAAATTATAATCTCTGACATTTAACATGACCTTTAATTTCCAGAATATCTCAGCCTGTACCATCTCATAATCATCTTACCACATCCTCACAATTTTCAGAGGTAGGAAAGTATTAGCCCCATTTTACAAGTAAGGTAACAGAGAAGTTAAGAGATAGACCTTAAATAAGGCTTAGCAGCTGGTGATTTTCCTAGAGCTCTTGGCACATCCTCAGCCGAGTTCAGTGGGTAAAAGCAGAACTGGGCATCCCACAGAACCCTTTAGAACTATGTTCCGACCCAGTTCCACCACTTGTTGGTTGTGTGACCTTGCTGGATTAACTTTGCTGAGCCCAAGGTCCAGAGAAGGGGCATTGGGGTGGAGTAATGATGGTGGCTGCTATTTTTGGATGCCTTTGAGGAAGACAAGACATTATCTTTACTCCCCTGGGAACCTCTTTGAGGAAGGAGGCATCTGTAAGTTTTATAATCCTGGAATGTCTTCAAGGAGGGAGATATTCTCTATCTTTATCGAATATGCTCACTCTTTCCAGCTTCTAAGGCGTGTTTGCTATTCAGTCATTTCGGAGCAGAGCTTGTCACTGCCTTTGCTCAGAGGAACCAGACTGTGTAGAAATGACAGGAAATGTGGAGAAAATTGTCTCCCAACATCAGCAAAGCCTGACCTGCACTGATAAAAGATTATTTGGGATCAGTATTTATGCTGTTTGAGAATCAGTCACAAATTTTGCTGTAGAAATGTTCATGATTAATTGGTGTCACCCTACCTCCGATAGGGTATGTCATACAATACACAGTGTGTGCACACTTGCCTTTCTGGCACCCCCCAAAAAGTGCAAAACACATCTGGCCCCAAAGATTGTAACTAAGAGATCATGGCCCTGTATAGGAAGGACTTTCAGTATTTTCTTTCTGTGCTCCTGTATGTCTGCTTGCATGTGCCCCATTTTGGAGACTGCTGGTCTAGAGAAGTACGACTCTGAGTATGGCACATCAGCGGCAGGCCGTCGATCGAGTGACTTTGAGCCAACATGGAAATCATGTCTGTGCCCAACCAGACTTGTTGGAAACAACCAGTCTGGTTGGAAACAATCACTTGTTTCCAACCAGACTTAATAAAAGAATCAGCGGGTTGCTTTTCATTCTGGTGAGTGCTCCTTATCTCACCAAGGGCTGCATTTGGAGAAGCACTGCTCTAGTGCAGGAGCCCCCCTCAAAGACTGGAGCCTTAGCTGAACCGTCTTTGGTTCCAAGTTCTGTCATGGTGCCTGGGACACGATGAATGCTGGACACCGTTTTACACTTGTTGTGTGGTGCTGTCCAGAGACTGACTTTCTCTAGCTTTTGCCTGCCTTGGAACCCCACCCCCTTTCTTCCACCCAAACCCCACTGCTCTCACTTCACTGACGTGTAAGCACTCCCCCTCCAGGAGCCTTCCTGGTGTCTCCTATGCAGGAGAATTTACTCCATTCTCTGACCCTCTCTAGAGACACAACCACAGGTCGCTTCTTACAGTCATATTTGCCTCCTTTTCAGTTACTGCAGTTCATGACTCCTGTCCTCTGCCAGCTGTAGTTCCTGCAGGCAGAGGCCCTGTTGTACTCAGTGTGCTTGGCACCCAGCTTGTTCCCTTTCTCACAGTGGGGGCTTCCGAATTAGTCTTCCATGAATAAATATAATGTAATATGATCATTGTTAAATTCTCAGTATCATCTACTGCCAGGACACACGTCTCTGAGAGAGAGTTTCAGAAATGACAGCTGCCTAAATTTACATCAGTATGAAAGAAACTTCCATGTCCACAAAAATCATTTCTTCAAAATGATGCCCTAGTTAGCGTGACTTTGATGTACACTAAGTTCTCAATTTGTAACAAGTTAAACACTGAATTCAATGCTTGCCACAGAGGAAGTACTCAATAAATATTGCCGTTATCTTTTTTGTTGATGTTAATTATTACCAGACATATACTTTCTGGTGTATTCTGGGATTGAGAAATGTCATTCTTTGTTGAGTGAGTCTGTAATGCTCTTGAGCCCTAGAATAGCCAGTCAGCCTGGCTATTTTCTAAAATATCCTTAGGCTAGGGGCACCTGAGTGGCTCAGTTGGTAAGCATCTGACTCTTGATTTTGGCTCAGGTCATGATCTCAGGTTTGTGAGATTGAGTCCTGCATTGGGCTCTGTGCTGAGAATCTCTGCTTGAGATTTTCTCTTTCTCCCTCTGCCCCTCCCCGTGCTTGCATATTCTCTCTCTAAATTAATTAATCGATTAAGAAAATATCCGTAGGCTGAATCATGTTGTGTGGTGCTAATCCTTTCCAGGACTTTTGGTTGGTGGCTAGCTGCCGATGGGCGGTCCCGACATGGCTGGTGTACCCATAGGCATGACTGTATATTGTGTTGTTGGACACACTGTCATGAGGAAATATTTCTGTAACTGTGGGGCAAATGCAGAAAAGACAGAACCATACTCCAGGTAGAAATGCCATGGTCACTGAGCTATTTGGTGTTTAGCAAATCATTTTAATTTCACTGGGTTTTCGTTCCAGGAGCTGCTGAGTTGTTGGATCTTTGGCAAAACCATAATCTTACGTGGAAGTAGGAGGTGTTTGTCTTTTCCTCCCATTTGTCCTTTCTTTTGATCTGCCTCTCTTTCCCTGCAGTGAACCTTCCACCAGCCACTCAGTTTCAAATGTTCCCCTTGGGCAAGTATATACCATCAGGAATTTATATACTTCTGCATGATGTTGATTCTGAGAAGTGCCTTCCTAAGATGCAGTCAGTTCTCTCATTATTTGCAGTAATTATGTCCTACATATTGAATTAGCATGAATACTGAATTAGCGAATATGGAGTCATTGCTCCTAGAAGATAAGTATAGGATAGGGCTCCTGCTTACCTCTGGTCACACATCAATCCATAACCTTGTTTTCCATGGGTTTCTGTTTAAAGACACTATTTAGTATGTATTTTATACATAATTAATTAAATATGGTGTTATCTAATGAAACTATATTTTAATTATAGTAGGGGACCACAGATTCCTTGGCTTTCAGTCTCACAACAATGCTTTTTAAGAATTGGTTGTCCTCTTATGAAGCCACAAGTTGAGCTGCTTTTGCATCTTTTCCATCCTGTCATCAAGCATAGGAGGTGTTTTTTTACTCTCTCTCTGCCAACTAGGGCCATCTGTATGAACCTCGAGTGCAGAAGTAAGTCACAAGAGAAAGCTGGCCTTAGCTGGACTCGAGCTTTTGGTGCAGGGGTGGCAGAGGCCCCTCCGGTGTGTGTGTGTGTGTGGTGTTTTGTTGCATGGTGGGTTGCACATTGCTCCAGGTGCCTAGCCCCCCAAACTGATTCTCTATCCCCCACCCTACCTCAGAAATTCTGCAAGTTGCTTGATAGTCTTAAATAGATTCATTTTCTGTTTGAGTGAGGTAGAGTGGACTCAGAAGTTTGCAACGAAGAATCTGACAGGTGGAGATTTGGGGAAATTGCTATCATTTCAGAACTGATCATTTGCTTTTACTGGTGGTAGATCTGTGAGGCATGGATGGGCCAGCCTAGTAGAAGTGAAACCAGGATGATGAAGGAGAGACGATCAATATCCTAATTCTCCACATGTCAGACTGGCTAATTTGTTTTGAGGGGTAGTCTGAGGCATTTTAGGGTTTTTAGAAGCATTTCTGCCTCTACCCACATATGCCTGTAGCACCTCACCTCAAATTGTGACAATCAAAAATATCTCCAGACATGTCAAATGTCCTCCAGGAGGCATCAGTTGAGAACCAGTTTAGCCTAATCATGCCTGATAAATCCCTAGGGAGAAGGACTGGTAGATAATTCTAGAACCACATCAGATTATATATTTGAACTTGTAAGTGTATGTATTTATGCTTACATTAACCTTTAATAACATAGATAAAAAGATGGAAAGATAGACATGTAGTCTAATATGTGTATAGTTGTATAATGAGTATTTGAAGTTTCTTAATCAAGTTAAAAGAAGCTCTTTAGAGGAGAAATCTGAACTGGTAGACAGGATTGGCCATCTTGGGCCTTATTTGGGCACTGAATAATGGGAACTTGCACATTTAGTGCCTTAGCATGGACTAGTCATATTTACTTGACTCACCATTTGCAAAGTGGTACAAAGACAGGGATTAGCTGTTGGCGGTCTACAGGTAGACATCTAGTGGTGAGTGGTTCCTGGGCCTATTTCTTCAAACAGTACAGCTCTCTTGATTCTCATCAGGAACACTGTGATTTTCTAAATTTTAAATGGGTAGAAGAGGCTAGCAGTTTAAGGCTTCCATTGAAGTCTCAATTAACTCACGTTACATGTTTGGAAAACCCAGTTATAGCTAATAAATGTATCAGGCTACTGCTTTAGGGTTACATATTTCCTGTCTCGATTTTTTTTTTTTAACATATCCAGATAAAAGCCTGCATGGCAGAGAGATTTATGAGTTTACACTGTCCCTTCCTTATCTCGTTACTGAATTGGAGCTAGCATTTGGCCGGCCAACCATAGCAGTTCCCACTGTGGAAAGAGCTTGACCTTCCCAGCATTCTGATACTGTGTTTTTTTCCCACATTAGGCTTGAACTGAGCTGCATGTTTTCCAGCAACCAAACTGGTGTCTTTGGGGGTCTTTATCCCATGATGGCAAAACTCATTTCCTCCCAGCTGTTTAATTGCCATTGTGTTATCTCAGTTTCCTTGAGATGGTTATTCCTGGGGAGGCCAAAGATACGGCAGTTTGGAAAAACCACAGATTGAAGTAAGTGCCCAGTGGGCAGGAAAGAAAGCATAAGTGTGAAAACCAGCACTCAGTATCAAGTTTACAGGAGGGCTCAACCATTGCTAGAATTCTTACTCTCCCTCCCTGCCCTTTGTCACCCCTCTCAAACTGAACTGCTTCTGATATGCCCTTCAAAGCTTTGGTCTGAACTCCCAGAACCATCATAACTTTTGGTCACATATCATGTAATTGATACAACTTGGAAAGAGTAGTTATCCAAAGCATCTTACTGATTGGTATTTTTCCTCTGGATTCCATGTTCTTGGTCAGTCTTTACTTTAGCTTCAGGTCATACCCCTATTGCCAGAACTCCTTGATAGGGACAATATACTGTCCCATCAGGAGGGATCAGGCTGAACTATACTAAGCAATATCTATCAGCTGGCAGTGCTTACTTCGGCAGCACATATACTAAAATCTATCAGCTGGCAGAAATATTCTCATCTAGCCCAGATAAGATCTTTCTCTGGAAAACTATGTAAAAATCCAGGCTTAAAATTAAATTATTTTAGTGGTCCCTGAGTGGCTCAGTACATTGAGTGTCCAACTCTTGGTTTCAGCTCAGGTCATGATCCCAGGGTCATGAGATCAAGCCCTGTATCAGGCTCCCCACTCAGTATGAAGTCTGCTTGTATCTCTCCTTACCCCTCTCCCCCTCCGCTCCCCGCCCCATCTCATGGCTGTGCAGTCTCTCTAAAATAAATAAATTTTAAAACTCTTAAAAATTTAAATTATTTTAAAAATGTACTTTAATTGTGCCTGTGCAGATGCTACTTCTCTCTCTTTTTTTCAACTTGCTAAAAGTTTAATGGTTGAGTCTGTACTTTTATTTTATTAATTAATTAATTAATTTATTTATTATGTTATGTTAGTGGAATGCTATTTCATATTGCAAGCCTTCTACCATCTGAGGAAAATAACCCATCTTTCTCTTACCTCTAACAAGTGCTATTCTATTTCTAAGAATTGTTACACACACACACACACACACACACACACACACATTTTAATTGGGAAGGGGGCAAGAACTGTAACTGTTTTTTTGATTCACTGACTTGAAAAGAGATTTTATCTACTGAGCACTTTTCTTCCTTCATTCCTCCTTTGTTGTTTCGGATCACCTGGAATTGTTTCTCCATGTTGTGGTTGACTTCCAGTGTTGTTAAGGAGATTCTTCTGTCCCTGATAACTGACTGCCTCCAGGCTACTGCTCAGCGCATTGACAGGGTGGCCTAAGGGGAAGAGGAAGTTCAGCTGCAAATACGCAGCCTCAGAACACCTGGTCTTGGGAGTGTCATTTCAGGACGACTGTCCCTTCTGTCTCTCTTTTTTTGTTGTTATTGAATAAGAATGAATGTTGAATAAGAGTGGGCATCCTTGTCTTGTTCTTAATTTTCGAGGAAAAGCTCTCAGCTTTTCACCACTGGGTATGTTAGCTGCTTTGTTTGTCATATGCAGTCTTCACTATGTTGAGGTTTTTTCATTCTATACCCATTTTATTGAGAACTTTTATCTTAAAATGGTGTCACAGTTTGTCAGGTGCTTTCTTTGCATCAACCGAGAGGGCCATATGCCTTTTATCCTTTATCCTATTAATGTGGTTTGTTATATTTATTAATTTGCGTATGTATGAAACATCTTTGCATTCCAGGGATGAATCCCACTTGATCCAAGTGTATGATCCTTTCAGTGTGTAGTTCATTTTGGTTTGGTAGGACTTTGTTGTGGATTTTTGGTTACATAATCAACAGGGTATATTGTCAGGAGGAAGCACGTGGACTCTGCCACTTACTGATTGTTGACAGTTCTGTGGGCCTCTGTTTCCTACCCTGTTAAGTAGGGTAATGGTCTCTAGCTTAATAATGAGGTTGCCGAAAATATTAAAAGAGCTCATCTATGTAAACTGTTTGCTAAATAGTATATACTCAAAAGATACTATTGTTATTATAAGAACCTTATTATAGATTTGTGAATATCTTCAGCAAATTACTTAATCTTCGAAATATTCAGTTTCCCCCCCCCAGAATGATCACGGTAATAAATTGTTAACAGTTAAATATACAAATCAGTTACTTGCACTATATTAAGTTTACAGATAGTAAAAATACTGTCTTTCTCTGTTATAGATTTTGATGCTCTCTGTGTATTGAAAATGGTGCCAGACGAATAACAAACATTAACAATAAAGATATGTTTTTATGATTGATTTTATTTCCATTATCCTTCTTGTGATACTCTTTTCCCCATTCATTAACATAGAGTAGCTACTATATGTCAGAAACTGTTTGAAGCTCAGTGTGCACAACTGGTCATTTTCTCTGCAGCTTCGAATGTGTGCATGTATTACCCCCATTTTAGAGAATGAAAAATTCTGGTTTAGCTAAAAGCAGAGCACCTTACAATATATTTAGAAATAAAGGATACCATCCTAATCTTCACCTCACTGTCTTGTTAAAAATAACCTGAGACGTTCTTTTTTTTTTAAAGATTTTATTTATTTATGTCAGAGAGAGAGCAGGAGCGAGCACAGGCAGAGTGGCAGGCAGAGGCAGAGGGAGAAGCAGGTTCCCCACTGAGCAAGGAGCCCGATGTGGGACTCGATCCTAGGACGTTGGGATCATGACCTGAGCCGAAGGCAGCCGCTTAACCAACTGAGCCACCCAGGCGTCCCAACCTGAGACGTTCTTGTTTGAACCCAAAGTGGTGGCATTTGGGGCGTCAAATGGCACTGTTCTCTCTGCAGACACAATGAGGCTCAGCCTTCAAGCCACGCCTGCTCTCAGTGGTTAAGAGTTTCTTGTTCTGCCCCGAGGCTGTCCTTTAGGGCAAGATAAGCACTGCAATGAAGGTAATGGAGTTAGCTAATTTACCGCAGTCTTCTTGGCTAAAATAAGCTATTTAATTTCCTGCTCTTGGAACTGGATCTACTTAGAGGAGATAATGACTGTGCCCAGCCTATCAGGGTATACTGAGAATTATCTGTATGCCCCAAACGAGGCTGTAGCAAATTTTCAACCAGACACCGGCTAGCTAGCAAGGCCTTGAGAAATTCGGGATGGGTGGAACTTGGCATTCTTCCTGCCCGAGATAGTCTTCTTTTTATGATGATCATTCTTTTCTTTCTTATTTTGAAGACATTCTTATTTCTAATAATGTGGCTTGTGGGATAAAACCCTAACCTAATTCATGAGGATGTAAGACATCTCTAGCTCAAAAATATCTTTTATCTCCCCTTTCCAAATAGAATCACAAACGGAAAGAGAAACTTTAAAATTTTCTTAAAGGAAAATTTCATTCCAGAAGGCTGCATTTGTCTAGAAGTGGTGGCTGACACACCCCCAACTTATCCCCTGGCCTGTGCTACCTCTCTGAGGAACTGCTGCTCTTTTCATAAGCCGAAGCCCACACACTGTGGGGTTTGTGCTTGTTCATGGAGCAGCCCAAGCCCATCACAGGGGCGACAGGGTCAAATCATCACCCACGGTCTTCCCAGCACCCTGCTCTCTAAGGCAAACGCTGTCGTCACTTGCTCTGTTCTCTAACTGCTGTAGGGCTAGAAGAGGTGAAACTGAAGGAGAGTCACCTGTGATTTTGGTCTGGCGTGGTCCAGGTGTACTTACCAAAGAGGAGAAGGGATAGATACTGAAGGAGGGGGGCAGTAGAAGTCCAGAGAAGGGCCGTGAGGGCCCATATTTGGTGGCGAGTTCGGGCAGGCTGTGGCGGTGGCTGTAAGAGGGTATTTGCTTGGACTTTCTTCACAAAGTGGCAGTGAAGCTTGGGAGTGATTTCTTTTTAATAAGGAGTTGCTTTACATGTGGGGTTTGAGGAGTAGGAAAAGAATAAATTGAACAAGATGGGATCGGGAGGGAGACAAACCAGAAGAGACTCTTAATGTCACAAAACAAACTGAGGGGGGCGGGGGGTCGGGAGAGGGTGGTGGGGTTATGGACATCGGGGAGGGTATGTGCTATGGTGAGTGCTGTGAAGTGTGCAAACCTGGCGATTCACAGACCTGTACCCCTGGGGCTAATAATACATTATATTTTTTTCAAAAGTTAAAAATTAAAAAAAAATAAGGAGTTGCTTTATTATTATTATTGTTTTTTAAAAGATTTTATTTATTTATTGGACAGACAGAGATCACAAGTAGGCAGAGAGACAGCCAGAGAGAGAGGAGGAAGCAGGCTCCCTGCTGAGCAGAGAGCCTGATGCAGGGCTTGATCCCAGAACCCTGGGATCATGACCTGAGCCGAAGGCAGAGGCTTCAACCCACTGAGCCACCCAGGCGCCCCTATTATTATTATTATTATTATTATTATTATTATTGAAAGTAATCTCCACACCCAACATGGGGCTCCAACTCATGACCTGGAGATCAAGAGTCCCATGCTCTCCCAACTGATCCAACCAGGTGTCCCAAGCTTGGGATTGATTTTAATTATCTGTGGCTTCTGGACTATGTTTACTCAAATGAAAATTGTGCGAGTGTAGACTGCTTGGTGCTTTAGCTATCTAGTGCTGTGTGACAAATTACTCTGAAACTTAGTTTAAAATAACACATGTTTGTCATGTCACAGTTTCTGTGTCAGAAACCTTGGGCATGGCTTGCGTGGGTCTTCCAGCTTGGAATCTCCAGTGAGGTTCCAATCAAGATGTCTCCCCCTCGGCTGACAGCCACCCTCAATTTCTCCCACAGCGGCCTCTCCAGAGGACAGCCCAACATGGCAGCTGGCTTTACCTAAGTGGTGGGTGGAGGGTGAACAGTTGAGCAAGCCAGCAAGAGGGAAGGTACAGCCTTTTGTAACCTAATCCCAGAAATGATATTGTATTACTTTTACTGTATTCTATTTGTTGTAAGCAAGTACCAAGTTTAGTCTACACCCGAGGGGAGAGAATTATACAAGATTGTGAACCCTGAGAGACAGGGATCACTGGGGATTGTCCCAGAAGGTGGTCTATGATGCTTGGTACTTCCAATGAGGTTTGGGCTCTGTACATTTTTCCTGAGTAGTTGAGGATCTGATTCTCACCAGGATGTGAGCCTCCATGAAAAAAGCCTGCCTTTAGTTCTTCCAAATAGTTTTGTTTGGTGTCACCTTTTAACTACTGCTTTTGCGATGCCATCCCTGTCATTGTGATTGATTCCTATCATTTGCTCACATTGAGAAAGGGAACTAACATTGTTGAGGGCAGACTATACTATACATTATACACTATATACTATACACTATACACTAGATACTATACACTGTACACTAGATATTATACACTATGCTATACACTGTACACTATATACTATATAGCATAGAGGTATGCGAGAGTATGCAGGTGTGTGATAGCTTACAGGTATATTACAGTGTGCAGGTACACTGGAGCATGCAGGTGTATGATAGCATATAAGTATACTTTTAACATTTTTTTTTGAAAGATCTTATTTTAGATCTAGGCAGAGAGGCAGGCAGACAGAGAGGAGGAGGCAGGCTCCCTGCTGAGCAGAGAGCCTTATGCAGGGCCTGATCCCAGGATCCTGGGATCATGACCTGAGCCGAAGGCAGAGGCTTTAACACACTGAGCCACCCAGGCGCCCCAACATTATTTTTTAAAAAAGATTTTTATTTAGTTATTTTTGCGCTCATATGTGCACAAGAGAGAGTGAGAGAGAGGGGGAGAAAGAGAACATGAGCAGGGAAGGGACAGAGGGAGACGTAGACTCCCTGCTAAGCCGGGATCCTGATGTGGGGCTCGGTCCTAGGACCTGGGATCATGACCTGAGCCGAAGGCAGATGCTTAACCGACTGAGCCACCCAGGTGCCCTACTTTGAACTTTAAATATACTTTAAATGCTTATGACAATTCTCTGAGGCATCTATCATCAGCCTCATCCTTCAGATGAGGAAACTGAGGCTCGGAGGTTAAAGGATCTTGTGTAATGTTACTTAATTAAGAAGTGGCAGAGCTAGGATTCGAACTTGGGCCTGTCTTCCTCAAAGTTTGTGGTCCTGCCACCTCTCTCTTGCAGCAGCTAAGTACCTTGCCAGATCCTAGGACTTTTCTGAAGCCCAAGTTCAAACTCAAGCTCTTCTTCTCTGCCATGCCTAGACAATGGGCTTTCTGCTCTGGCCTAGGACTGAAACTATAAGCAAAGAGAAAATGAGGAAAACATATTGCTTGCCACTTGGCCATACAGATCAGGGGCTTTGGAATTAGACAGGCCTGAGGTCTCCACGTGCTGCCTTTGCCTCTTATTCATGTGTGATCTCAGGCAAGTTGCCCAGTCTCTTTGATGCTGTTTCCCTAATTGTCCAAGGGAATTAACATACAGATGAGATGGTTATAATGTATATAAAATGCAGGGCTCAGCACACAGGAAGGCCTGAATACATTCTCTTTCTCTCCTTGGGTGTTCCAATTCTCATTCAGTTAATGTGTGTTCATTTGTCGTTTTTTTTGTCAGTCTCTTCTGAGCAAAACCAGTGCCCCAGCCGCATGGGTGTATTTGCCAGTAGAAGCTCATTCTTGGTGCATGTCATAACTTACATTATGTTGCAGATTTATTTTGTGCAAAGTGGCGCTCTTCCAGCTGTTTCACCAAAATTGCCACCAGCACAATCTGTTTCTCCACATGTTTCTGTAGGGAACCCACAAAAGCAGCAATGCCTTCTGTTGGTGGGGATTTCTACAGGCTTTTGGGGACACAGGTGCATCCTCAGACAAGTGTTTGCTTCCAATTAGACAGTCTGGTAGTTCACTGCACTTCCACAGGGGCAAGGAGTGGCCAAGAGAGTCAGTCATGGCCCTCATGTGGAAACATGAAGCTAGAGGGAACGAAGTTACCCTCCCAGCCCAATACCAGGGGTTTGTCATCCTGGAACTTGGCTATTATACTGTGTCATTTCCTTATTCTTAACCCCTCTCTTCTCTCACCATGCTCTTCAGCAGTCATATATGGTAGAGTTCATGATGGCTCCAGGAGGAAGGGGGAGGTGCTTCTGTGACAAGATCCCAGAGTGAAACGTCTAGTTAAAAGGTCCCCACCGCTTTACTAGCATGAGTCAGATTCTTGGCACGTCCTGCCTGTGTTGTCTTCTGGT
Organism: Taxidea taxus jeffersonii; assembly: GCA_003697995.1. Taxonomy (NCBI): domain Eukaryota; kingdom Metazoa; phylum Chordata; class Mammalia; order Carnivora; family Mustelidae; genus Taxidea; species Taxidea taxus. The sequence goes on along the minus strand of ML103693.1, from coordinate 13,522 downwards.
CTACCACATGGAGACAATGTATGATTCTTTATCTTAGAATATTCTCCCCAGCTGACAGGTAGGAGCTAGGTGATTTTAATCTCCTCTGTTTTTTTGCTGCTGGGTATAGAGAAAGGACCCAAGAATCAAGATACTCAGCGTGTGGCAGATGCTCACTGCTGACAGAGAGAAGGTAGATGTGGCCAAGGCAAGGGAAGGTCTCTGTAGCAGGCGGATGTCTTCCATTTCTCCCGACAAGGTTTCCTCTACCCCATAGGGTGTGGGTTTTGTTTTTTTTTTTAAGATTTTATTTATTTATTTGACAGAGAGAGATCACAAGTAGGCAGAGAGGCAGGCAGAGAGAGAGGAGGAAGCAGGCTCCCCGCCAAGCAGAGAGCCCGATGCAGGACCCTATCCCAGGACCCCGAGATCATGACCTGAGCCGAAGGCAGAGGCTTAACCCACTGAGCCACCCAGGTGCCCCAGGGTGTGAGTTGTTAAGTGTTGGGGAGGAGCTGAGAATTGGGAGTGGGTCTTGATGTGTTGTCATGGGAGAAGAGTGTTTTCTTTTGGAAAAATTAAAAAAAAAATTAAGCCTTGTTCAAAATGTCTGGGAGCTGGGGCTTTGCATGCTTTGCCTCAGCTTCCCTGGAGTTCATCCAGAAATTAGGCATCAATAAAATTTCCCATGATATAGTGAATTTTCTATGATTTGGTGAGTCTTGTCAAATTCTAAGTTTCTTGAGGAAGCCCAAAGAGCCATGCCTACTCCATAATGCTAAGGACTCCCCCCATCTTTGGTTGCTGGCTTCTTGTGATCTGCATGGCCTTTGGACATGGGGCTCCATTACCTTTTGTGAAATTTGACACCTCTCCTATTTCTCATGCCATGTATTGTCCAGGAGACCTCCCCTGGCTAGAGAGGCATGACTCACCAGCTTTTCCTCAGAAACTGCACTGTTGTGTTTGTAATTTATCACTGTCCTGGTGTTTTACTACTTCTCTATTCCTTCCCTGTCACCTTTATCAGTTCTTCTTATTTTGCCTAAGGCTTTAACATTTTTGTTCCTTACTAGACAATGGTAACCACTTTCTCTTTTCATTCACTTTCTGCCTAGGCCAAAAAACTCATTCACTATCACAGTTTTCACCACTGTCCTATGATGGAGTCATATTACAAATCTGTGACTCCAAGTAGAATTTTCTCTGGAGCTCCAGACTCCATGTCCGTCAGAATTTTTCCTGGAATGTACCAAAGGCTTCTCAACCTCAGTCTGCCTAAAGATAAATTAATTCCCTACCCCACCCTAACCAAACGACTCTCTTGCTTTTCCTAGGTATTGGAGACATCACCATTCCCTAGCTTCTAAAGCTGTATCTTCCCACATTTATCCTTGATTCTTCCCCCTCTCATCCTCACATCCACTCAGTTGATACACTCTAAAGGTTTTACCTCCTAACTACCTCTTTCATTTGTTCCCTTGCATACTTTTCAGTTACAGCCCTCGTGTGGGCCTTCATTTCTTCTTACCTGGGCTGTTCAAAGTTTGTTGGCATCCAGTTAATGTTTGTGCCTTCTTACGTTTTCCTTGTTGGGCTTTTCACACATAAAATAATACAGTTTGAAAAAAATTCTAAAAAAATCTTTATAGAATCTTTCTCATGTGAAAAGAACAAAGAATATTTCTAACAGTGACTCATTACATTACTTGAAATAAAAACATTTGAGTAGGTCTTTAGAAAGGCAAACTTCCAAGAAAATTCCCCAAAGGGAAAGAATGGTAAAATTTGCTGTCATGTATCAGGTTCCATGGGATCCAGTTTTCAGTGGTGTATCTGCTCCAAGATCTTCAGATTGAGGTTTGGATTGAGCCCTGGAGGGATGCCCAGAGCCTCTAGTCCTGCCTGGCACATTTTGGACTCTTGGCAAATCCTTGCTGAATGAATGAAACTCTCTGGGTCTCAGCTTTCTCCAAATGAGGGGAAGGGTAAGACCAGATTGCATCTGAGCCTTCTTTCTGCTCCTATGGTTTATGATTCTTATTTAATTTCAGACACAGGAAAACTCAGAAGAAATGTTATAACTGCTTGTCACTGGAGAGATGGCTCTATCCATGAATGGACATTCTCTAATGGAGTCTCTGTCTTAAAAAAATCTTTGATACTATTATTTTTGCTTATAAAAGTAATGCATGCTCATTAGATGCCTTTAATTTGGTGTATAATCTTTCAGAGGATTTCCTATGTATATACCTCTACAATTCATATCTGGTGTTTTCTTGCTATAGATTATTCCTTTTCTAAAATTTATCAATATATCATGGACATCTTACAGAGGCAATTTTCTTTATGGAAAAAGGCAGTGAAATTCTTTGAAGGCTGATGTCAGTGGCTTCCATTAAAAGTAGAAATAATAGTCCCCTCTTTGTATCACACTCTTGGGCAGACAAGTGGTCTAGTCTTCTGAAGGAGGTGGAGTCTGTAACATGGACTTTTGTTGAAAATACAGATGCCCATCTCAAATACTCCAGGCAATTCCTGGTCACCCCCTGGGAGTTCTGTTCACTTTTAGGCCCTGGAATGCCTTCATTGGCATCTTTTGACCGCTGCCATTGAATGAACTGGGCTTTTGGCACCCAATAGAAATGCCATGAGTGGGTGCAAGGGAGCCCATGCCCCTAAGACTTGTAAGTGTTCCCTCCCCTCCCCCACCCAAGGGGCTGGAGCTCTTCCAGCTAAGTAGCCTGAATCCCTCCTCCTCTCTGCACCCCAAGTCTCACTTTGGGGGCTGCTTGATATGCAGCCAGCATCTACTCAACATAATTGTGCCTTTACCTGCCAATGTGCTTTGAGGGATATTGTTAGCATTAAATTTGCCATTTACATTTTCATGTCTGACATAATTGAGGAATGAATGCTCTTATGAAAATTAAACTTGTGGTTCTCCTGGGCTGCTGTAACCCTGTTAAAATGTAATGTGATTTTTGATGCTTCTTCTTGAGGTTTTTATTAAATAGAATATCAGGATGACTAATTCCCTGGGCCTAAATGCAGGCTGGGAAGCAGCATTATTGATAGGGCTGTGTCCAAATGGTCCTCCGTGCTCAGCCTCTAATGGCCTAATAATGCATTATACTTGAATCAGAAATACTTTGAGTTGTAGTGCTTATTGCCATTATTGAAAACACCTGGATGCTCCATTCATCAAGGTTACATCCAAAGGGGCCCATTTGTTTATTAGGCTGTCAGTAAACATCTTTATTTGGTCTGAGTTCAGCCACATTTGGCCACACTGGAAAGAGCTCAGATCCAGCTGGGGCTTTCTTGTGGTTCCTCCTGATTAGTTTTCTCGTTAAGAAAAAAGCAAGCTAATGAAAAGTTGGGAGCAGCTTTATAAAAACACATTTTACCTCACATAATCTGTGGTGATGGTAGCAGAGATCAGGGAGGCGGGCTCCTGTGGGGGGGCCTCTGGCTGCTCCTTCTTTCAGCAGCTGCCAACATGGCCTCCCTGCATCTCTCAGCCCAGTGCCAACACTCAACAGCCTGGCCTCCCAGCGGGGTGTCCTGAGGACCCTCCTCCAGGCTGTCTGCCGCTCTGCATCTCTCTGGACCTGGAGACATGGGCTCCTGCACTCTAGAAGGGGTAAATCTCCCATCGGCCACTTCCCACAGAATGAAATCAAATTCCTTTGTCTTGCGGTACCTAAAGAGTGACATTTCCCTTTCACAGACATTTCCCGACTCATGCACAGCATCACTTTCAGGAGGCCTTGGCAGCAATATTGTGATTAAACTGGAAATGCTCAGGATGGCTTTTTTTTTTTTTTAAGCCATGTTTCAAAAAAATTATGAAATATGGCAAACATTCCACTGCATAAAACATAAATATACAGCTGAGTGAACTTTGGTGAAGTAAAAGGACACTTGTGTCACCCCACCCAGGGCCAGATCTAAAACTCTGGCTGGACCCAGGAATCCTTACCACGTGCCATCCCTCAGATCCCTTCTGCTGCTGTGGTAGTGATCCGGCAGCCTCTTCTCCACCATGAGGTTTGAGCTGGTAGACCACCAGGACAAGCCACCAGATCCACCCAACCTTCCCTTCCATAGATGTCCTCGAACAGGCTCCTGGTCTTTGCTTTCTAGTCCTGATTAGAATGCACTAAGGAGCAAGTGAAGGAGGGGGTCTGGCGTTGCCAATTGCACAGTGGACTCCGAGGAATCTATCCCGTAATGAAAGCCTAAGATTGAACCCCAGTGCTTCTCCCTACGATCGCCCTGCCCTGCTGGGGGTGGGGGGGCTGGTCTCCTGGCATCCATTCAAGCACTGGGTTGGTTTGTGATTCTGATCATAATGCACATGCTTCCACACCCCTAAAATTATATTATGTGTCTCATGGAATGAAGCAGAAAAGACTGAATATGCTTTCGTTCAAAATGACATCTTCAGGGGTACTCCATAACTGCCACACCTAAAGTGGAACAAAATCTGTCGAAGATAGGTGGTGTGCTGGTCCACCAAAGCTCTCACTGCCCACCCCCCTCCCCCTGGAGATGGCTCTGTGATCTTTTTGCATTTCCTCTGCTCTGGGAGGCCAAGGCAGCCTGGGCTGTGAACCCCAGAGGCTGGGGTGGTGGGAGAGGTGGGGCTCAGGTTGCCGGGTGTGTAGGCCTGCTGGAGAGAAAGGGCCCTCTGCCCAGAAGGAAGGACAGGTGCCCTCTGTTGCACCCTGAGGGTAGGTGGCCTCTGTTAGCATATTTATAGTTCAAGACTCTGGGGCCAGGAGGGAAGTGGGATAGGACAAGTCCTCTACTGCAGACCAGAACTACTTGAGCACCATTCTCCCTTCTGAAGCCTTCAGAAACTGTCCTCTTTTCACAGTCCCACCGTCGAGAAATCCATGGGTCAGAGCGGGGCAAAGGCCTACGTGTACTTGCTACTTGGAACCCTGTTCTTTCTTTGCAAGCACCTTTGCCCCTTCCCTTCAGGCCCCTCAGGGTTCACCATTCTTATGCACCACAAAGACCTGATCTCACTCAGTCTCAGTTCCTTAACTCACAGGCTAGTGTGACAATGCCATGAACTTGTTTTGTACTGTGGCTGGGCCAAGGGCTCACGGAGGGCAGGCCCTTGTCACCACTGGTCAGGGACCTTTGTCTTGTTTTCTATACTTATTCCTAGACTCTGCAGAGCATTGGGTGCTCAGGAAGCATAAATTAAATGCATGGTAGTGTCTTTTCAAGGGAAAGGATGCTTGCTGTTTAACAGAGAACAGGAGGGGATTTGTTGTAATATCTTTCCTCTGAACAGATTCAGCTGCTGCCGACCACCCTACTTCCCATCCATTCAGCCGGGATCAGTTGTTTTAAAGAACTGGAGGATCTGCTGTTGGCCATCTTCCTGTAGACAGGCCTGCCTTGGGAACTAGGATTCCCTGGAGCTGGAGGCTGGGAGGGGCTCCGGGGGTGTTGCGGCTTTGGCTGCAGGTAGATGAGTTTGAGACCCAGCTCTGATCCTCACTAGCTGAGACCTTCACCATGGTTTGACTATCTAGGCCTCGATTTTCCATCTTAAAATGAAGTCAAGCCTTATCTGGGTATTGTAAGTTTTCCGAGTCCAGCCCCTGTGAGTGCCCAATTAGGTCCCCTGCATGTCTGATTAAACTGAAGCCTAGAAATCTAAGGGATGAGCTTAAAGACACAGACTGTTTCCTGCAAAGTGTGGGCTTTTGGGGTAGTAAGCACAATAATTGAAAGCAGTCTTACTGTGCCTCTGAATGACCCGATGGATTGTCAAAACACAGATTGCTGCTCCATCCCAGAGTTTCTGATTCAGAAGACCAGGTTGAAGCCCAGGAAACTGCATTTCTCACATGCTCCCTGCTGCTGCTATTGGTGATAGTCCTGGGACAGGCTTTGAAAACCATTAATGTAAAGGCAAAGATACCAGGGAAATGGGCACCCAGAAAGCCTGAAGGCAAACAACAAAATAAAATGGAATTTCTTAAAGTCTCCAGGATGCACATATCTCAAGCCACATCCCAAAACCAGAATACAGGAAGTACTTTGTAAAAGTAAATACACATTTATGATATGGAGGGCTGACAGGATTGATTGGCAATAAATCCACCCCCCCCAATCCATTTATTTAGGAAATCAATGAAAGGGAGGCCTTAAGAAATGGCTTGATTATAAGGAACTGTAATCACTCATCCCGTTTCTGGCTTTTGATGGTGAGTGTGGAGATTCCGGGGGAGAGGAAGCCATTTCTGCTTAATGGCCCTGGCTCCAGTGAAGATGGGAGAGATGCTGCTTCCTCCTTCCTTCCTCGTCCTGGACTTGTCTGGGTCTTAGCTTCTTGAGGTCAGAGCTGCCAAGAACAGTTTTTCTTTAAGAAAACTGCAGCCCACAAGGGTATCTTCCTGGGGGAACCTCTCTGACCCTCACTGGGAGAGAGACCCAGCCTGGCACAGTAAGCCGCCACCCCACCTACACTCTAGACTCACATGCTCACAGATGCCTGAGCTCTATCCAGACTCAGATCCTTGGAGGGCGGGCAGAGGTGATTTCTTTGCTTGTTTTTACATTCTACAGGGGATTTCCATGTGTTTCAAGGCTGAGAATCCCTGTGGGAGGCCCTGATTATAACATCTTCCTTGGTTTGTCCTGCTGCTCTTTAGCCTCCTAGTCTGCCTTTCTGCATTTCCCCCTGTTATTTTTTTCAGAGTCTGGCATAGGGGTTCAGTGGCTGGCTTGTTGACAGAGTCTCTCCTTGATCAAACTTCAGCCAGGCTCCTCTGGGCCCTCTTCCCAATGAGGATATGACTTTTGGGCTTCTGGGTCCATCTTGCTTCATCCAGTTTTTGCAAGAATCTTGCTAAGTGGGGTTAGCCAGAGTCTCCACCCTCGATATCTGATCTGGTTCCTTCTCCTCCACTGTCCTCTGGGTGATGTCTGATCACCCCGGCCTGCCTTCAGCAAGAATCCTGCTAGGTCCAGGTTTAGCCAGGACCCCCCTGACCCTGGATGTTTCCTCTTAGTAAGTTTCTACCCAGCTCATCCCCAACTGGCTCCTTGGCCATATGTTCTCACTTTTCCTTATCATGTTTGGAGTTGGACCCAATCTCTCTCCTGTTCTTAAGAAGCCATTGCTCTGGTCCCTATGCCCAAATCAGTGGTCTCCAATAAAGTCTGCCTTACTGTTATAGTCAGTGTCATGACTGGGTTTTCTTCGACATTATTTAGCTGGAGAGGCCTCTCTGGCTTGACCATTCACCCTTTTGATGCAGCATTTTCCATTCTCTGGTCCCAGAAACGTGAATGTCCTCTAGGATGTTAAGAAAAGTTCTCTGAATGAGAGAGATGAAGAGAGGGAGGAGGAGCAGGAGGGGAAAGAGAGAGGGAGAATGAGCTCTGTAGTCACTATTTTTGGAAAACATTGGGAAAAACACATTCAAAATTTCTTTCCTGAAGGATTATTTTCAGAGCCTTTATTATAGTAATAGAAATCCCCACTTTATTTTTGGGGAACAGCATTCACATCTCAGAGAATAGATTTATATCATGACTTTGGAAACATTGCCATCTGCCTTCCTGGCCCAGTTTTGCCACTGCCCAGGTGCCTGGGGAAAGTCCTCCCCTGTTCCGTCAAGTGTATAATGGGGACAATGATGATCCCACTTTATGGCCTTGTTGTGAGGATTACATGAGCTAATACATGCTAAGTACTTAGCTTAGTGACTCTGGAAATAGGAGGTGCTCAGTGAAATTAGTATTACCTAGCAGAATCATCAACAGTGTCTGTGAAGTACTAGAATAGGAAGGGGGTAAAGTTTAGGTAGGGCATAGTAACTGGCCAGCCTTGTTCCTGGGCACAAGTGAGAACTGGCATGGAAATAAGCGCACAGGCATAAGCTTTTGTGGCTTGATTTGTCATTTACCCACTATCTACATGGAGAGGAAATGAGGAGACCACAAGCCATAGGATGGGGACCAATACCCCTTAGGATTTTTTAATCAAGATAACCATGTAATATAAAATTAATCATGTTAAAGTCTGCAATTCCATGGCATTTAGTATATTTCCAGGATTGTGCAACCATCACCACTAGATAGTTCCAAAACTTCTTCATCACCATTAAGCAGTCATTCCCCACTTGCCCATGTACCCCATCTCTTGTAGCCACTGATCTATCTTTTTGGATTCACCTATTGTATTTCATATACATGAAATTATAAAATATGAGTCTTTTTGTGTCTTGTTTCTTTCATTTACTGCTTTCAGAGTTCATCTATTTGCCGCATGTCCGAGCACTTCATACCTTTTCATGGCTGAATCATATTCCACCACATGGCCATACAACACTTTGTTTATCCATCCATCTGTCGACAAACGTCTGGGTAATTTCTACATTTTGGTGATTGTGAACAGTGCTGAATGAACTTCTAAGTACAAGTTTTTCCTTGAATATCTGTTTTCTGTTCTTTTGGATATCTACCTAGGAGTAGAATTGCACATATGGTAATTTTATGTCTAGCTCTTTGAGGAGATGCCAAACTGTTTTCCACAGTGGCTGCACCATTTTTCATTCCCACCTGCAGTGTACAAGGTTTCCAGTTTCTCCACATCCTCACCAACATGTTACTGTCCATATATTTAATTATGACCATCCTAGGAGGTATGATGTGGTATCTCATTGTGGGCATTTCCTTGATAACTAGTGATGTCAAGTACACTCAGTTCTTAACAGGTCAACCTGGGAGATTTTCTTCCTTCCCAGAACTGCTTTGGAATCCATAGGAAACGTGGGTCCTTGTAAAAGCCATTCTGTTTGAAAAGGAATTTAAATATGCCTTTTAAAGAACACTGTCAGCCACAATAGAAATGACAAAATAGACATGGAAAAGAGGTGTACATTAAAAAGAAAGTAAGTCACAATATTCCCTTAGAAGGACAAAGAGGATGGTAGTTTTGAGAATCTCTTTTTGAGTTTTAATTTGTAACTTTTAGAACACCTGACCCAAGTTCCATTGGTTCTAGACTTGTTGAGCTCTTTAGAATTTCCTGAAGACCCTTGGAAATCCTTCAGAGGCGAGGGGCTACTTTGTAGAGGTCGGATCCTGCTTTGGCAAGTGATGACAAGGCTTCAAGCTCCTTACGTGCTGGATCCAAAACCAGAAGTTGCCTGGGGATTTTGTAAGACTTTTAGTCTCAGTATATTTTCTTTTTAAACCACTTCCTAGGACAGTATTAAAACTGTCGTCCCAGTGGATATTCCCAGGAGGGTTGGGATGGGCTCTGTTGTGCAAGGGTAGTAATTCTAACCCAGTGACCTGTGCGCCATTCAGAAGGCAGTGGCACATTTTCTGCCAAATAGTCAGAGGCAAAAGTTTGTCACAGATGGTGGGGGAATGGGGAGGGGATAGAGCAGGTTCTGGGGGAACAGGTTGGTGTCTTCCTGGATTGAAGGCAGGTGGCACCCATTCAGACCTTCTCTTCTCTCCTTTCCTCCCCTTCTCCCTCCCTTTCTTTCCTTTGCCACATTCAGAAATGTTCTGAGGAATAGATTTTTGGAGGTAAATCAGCAAGTGTTAGGAAGGAAGCAAATCTAAACCAGCTCTCATATAAACTCTAAGCAGAGTCTTAGAGTCTAAGCAGACTCTAAGAGTAGAAGGCTTTTTGTAGAATATTCAGAAATGTTCGGGAAGGGCCTAAGGAAAAAGGGAATTAAAATATTTTACCTTTTTGAGGAGGTAACACATTCATATGATGTAAACTTCAAAACTTGTTAAGTAAAAGTCTGAAATGTCTCTTCCCCTCCCCACCAGTCTCCTCAGGTCTTGCTCTTCGAAGCAAGTTACGGCTACTGTTTGTGTCTGGTTTATCCTTCCAGGGTCGTTTTTCAACACACGTACCGGCCAGTACAGATAGTATCTCCCTCCCATTTTACCACGGTTGATGACTGCTCCCTGTTGTGCACTTTGTTTTTTCACGCAATATCCACAGTCCTCCAAGCTGGGACTCGGTTTCTGTCTCCCTTATTCTTGTCGTCGTTAAAACATCACCTCCACCTCCCAGGACACTCTGGCTCTTTCTGGCTGACTTCTTGTCAGATCTGATTAGATTTTCATTACTTTTATTTAATAACGTGGCCCAGGACTTGCTCTCACGGGGAGCCCAAGTATCACGGCGAGCTTTCTCTTGCCGTATGCTGTGCTTGCAATATCGTCATTATTGTTTGCAATCTGCTGTTTCTTGGCAGGACTCTTTTAAAGCTACTTGTCTATTTCCTGAAGGCTGGTTTCATTGAATCTGAATACCAGAGTCGTGAATCAATCCCTGGGCCTGTGTCAACTGAGGCCCAGCATGAGGCACTGAAGGCAAGTAAGGAAGTAGGTGAGGCCTAGGCTCCGGGAACCCCACCTCCTTTGGGACTCCCTTAGATCACAAGTCACTCACTCTGGGCTCACCTGTGGACGAAGTAAGGGACCAGTGTCAGCTAGGTCATGAAATGTTCCTAACATTTAACCCCTTTCTTATTTTTTGATGAAATATAGAATACAAATAGAAGCTCTCATATTTTCTCCCATCTCAGTGTAACATCTTCTGTATGCCCTGGCATGCACATGAGCTATTTGGAGACCACTGGTCTGGACAAATCATCCCCACCCCCTGGCCCTGCAAAAAATGCAGAGTGGGTTCATTGGCTTGAATTATATATCTATATCTATATTTACATCTATATCTATACACACATATACAATCTAAAAAATATATAATACCACCTGAAATATTATAGTATTAATACATATTCATTGAATACAAAAATAGGGCATATAAAACCGGTCCTTATTTTGCAATCTAGTAGTAACCATAATTTATAATTTGGTTTATATTTTCCTAGACATAGTCTTAAAGACATGTGTGTATATGTATACAAATTCTTTATATATATACATATATATATACATTTTTGTTGTTTTTTACAAAAAATGGGGTCATACAGGACACATTGCTTATAGCTGATCTTATGGTACATCCCTGTTTATTTCCTCAGGATAGAATCCTTGAAGTAGAGATGCTAAGCAAAGGATATGCACTTTCTAGGTGTTTGGTGCACATTTCCAGTTGCTGCACAGAAAAGTTGTAGCACTATTTACCGGTAGAAAATGGGAGCGCCTTTCCCCATGGATCCTCAGAAATACTGCCATATTTAAAAAACAAAACCAATCCAAATATTGTAAATGTAATGGCCCAGTGTACTTCATTGTTTTTGGTATCTCAGTGATTCCTAGATTATGGCCATTTGTGTTTACTTTTTTGTGAATTGCCTTTCATGTTTCCTGTTTATTTTTCTGTTGCAGTGTTCTTTGAATAATTTGGATTAACCATTTGGTTATCAGTTAGTTTGAATCCATTAATTGGTTGATTTGTCCCCTTGTTTGTTCAGGCTGTGCAGACAGAGGTGATGTCCTTTCCTCCCATTATGGCTGCAGGAACCTGGCTGTGAGTGTGGAGAGCAGAGCTGCCCTGCACCCTTTTGGCCAGTCGGCTTGTATCTGGCTTATTCTCGAGTTTCCTGAGATAGACCATGAAGCACCGGAATGAAAGCTGCCTAGGGTGGTAGGGATCAGGATTTGGGAAATGCAAACGACATGCTAAGAAATCTTTGGTAGAAAACCAATTTCTTGAACCACGGCTTCTTTTCTTAAATCCTTAATGTTCACTATAAAAAAGAGGCCTTTACTAAATGCTGTTATTTCCTTGTAACAGATGCTGCAATTATGACTGCAGATTTCTGCCATATGTCAGCACAGCCTTGCAGTTACACAGCCTTTTGCTGGCATGGCTCTGGGCTGCAGTCCCTGTTCCGCCACTTACCAAATAGACCCAAAATAAGTTACTGCATCTCCACAAGCCTCAGTTTCTCCCCCTGGAAAATAGAGATGACCATTTCTGGATGGAGAACTCCCAGCACTATTGCAGGGCTGGAGTGAGAAAATGAGTACTAAGTGCTTCGTAAAGAGCCAGAAACATAATAAACGCTCAATGACTATTTCCAATATCTATCATTATTATTATTGTTATTATTATCTGCAGCAGCAGCCTGAGATTTCCTCCAGAAGGTACATTCTGAGCTCCAAACAATTCACAGGCCCTCCTTAGAAATAGTCTTATTTCTTGGCTGGAAGTTCTCTTTATTCTCCAAATTGTACTGAATTCTTTCAAAGCCCTCAAAAGTCAGGTATGGAAAACAATCAACTCAACAGCTCCTTGAACATAAATTCTTAAAATTATCTATTGAAAGAGAGAAAGGTGGGGTGTGAATGTTAGCAATGTAAAAATACTCATCCCCTAACGAAATGTGTGTTGAATGAATGGGTGGTGCTGTCAGAGTCTTGCCTTGAATTCTTCCCTCAGTGGGCCCAAGGTCAGAGGAGCCTTTGAGACCCTCAGTCAACTAGGAGAGAGGCTTCTTCCTACCAGGGTCATTTGGCAGATCTGTTCTATTATTTCCTTAAAAAATAGATATTATCTTAGTATTTCCTCCCCCATGCTTCATTTAAGCGGACTCCCTGTTCTCATTACCTTCCACTGAAGTGTTGATGGCCATGGTACCTGGGAGAGGAAGCCATGGGACTTTTGCACCTAATGAGAATCATATGTAAACCAAGAAAGTTGAGAACCACTGCCAAGAAGGGAGGCAAGAGAAGCAGTTTCTATGTGAGTTTCTGGCTAAAATATACCAGACTTTAAGGCTGGCAAGTGATAGAGTCCCTGTAGCTAAGCATTACTGAATCATGAGTATTTATTAGATTGGCCACTGCCAAGTACAAGACACCAGTGTGGCAGTGAAGATGTCAGAACTTCCGCAGCTTCACTGACAAAGTGAAGAGGAGAATTGTACCATGCATTAATGGACACTCAAAGCATTTCCCTGGAACTTTAGCCAGTGTAGGCTCCCTGAAAAGAAGGTTCTTGGCACCAGAGTTGTTTGAAGAAAAAGTATCTACCCTAACTTCTTTTGGGGACTGTCAGTACGCATTAGCTCATGAAAGACTATGAAATTTTACCACCAGGGAGCCTGTGGAACTCTATTCCATGCATGCCTTCCCAACTTGGCTGATAGAACCCAATTTTTGTGCTTATTGACATCCTAAGGAATATTGTTCACCCGTATATTATTTGGCAAATGATGTTTTGGGTTATCCAGTCTTCATCTAATACCTGATCATGAGGAAATGCCTGGGATGGGGGATCTGACTGATGCTGACTGAATGTGTCCCTTAAATGATTTTCAATGGCAATCCTGTACTTGACTGTGCCTTTGCAGAAGGAACGTTGGTATCAGATTACCAGGCCAGATTTCAACAAGGCATTTATTGAATCCCTGGCTCTGGGTCAGCCATGAGTTATGCAATGGGTGGGGATGGAACAAAGATGGCGAAGACATGGCAGAATGTGGTGTATGGGTGTGTCTGTATGTGTGTGTGTGTGTGTGTGTGAGAGAGAGAGAGAGAGAGAGAGAGAGAGAGAGAG